>JAJIBD010004312.1:0-158712 GCA_021461705.1 Cryptotis parvus
AATTCCTGTTATCTCTCAGTCTTTAAACTTATTTCTTTTTTTTTATTTTCTTCCTTTTTTTTTGTACTTCTTTGCTTTTTATTTTATTTTTTTTTAATTTTTTTTTTTTTACAATTACAAAGATATACAATTAAAAAGTTCATATTTGGGTTTTGGTCATACAGTGTAGCAGCACCCATCCCACCACCAGTGCCCATCTCCCACCACCAACGTCCCGCTTCCCTCCCCCTCCCCCAGCCCTCCTCCATGGCAGGTTCTTTATTTCTTTCCATTTCTCTATCTTTCTCTTTTCCTTCCTCTCCAGACTATGGATTCAGAACATACATTAAAGGGTTGTCATGTGTATCCTTTTGCCTCTATTTAATGCTCAGTTCTAGGTTGGCATTAGTACCCTCACAATTGTTAGCACACTGTTCCATTTTCTGTCTTACCTAGCCTCTGACTCCCACACGTTTGTGATAATTTCCACCTTTGACAGGACCTCCTGATGTATGTTTCACTTGACCTTGGATATTGGTATCATAATATGTACCTATATATTTATGTTATGCAGATAAATGCAGTCATTCTGTAACTGTCTCTCTCCTTCTGGCTAATTTCGCTCAACATAATCTTCTCCATGTCCATCCATTTGTAGGCAAATTTTATAACTTCATTTTTCCTAACAGCTGCATAGTATTCCATTGTGTAGATGTACCAAAGCTTTTTATCCAGTCATCGATTTTCGGGCACTCGGGTTGCTTCCAGATTCTGGCTATTGTGAATAATGCTGCTATGAACATAAAAGTAGGGATGGTGTTTCCGCTGCGTATTTTTGGTTTCCCAGAGTAGATTCCCAGGAGTAGTATGGCTGGGTCAAATGGGAGTTCAATTTCTAGTCTTTGGAGGAATGTCCATATTGTTTTCCAGAAAGGCTGTACCAGCCGGCATTCCCACCAACAATGGATGAGTGTCCCCTTTTCCCCACACCCACGCCAGCACTTGTTGTTCTTGTTCTTTTGAATGTGTGCCAGTCTCTGTGGTGTAAAGTGGTATCTCATTGTTGTTTTGATTTGCATCTCTCTGATGATTAATGATGATGAGCATTTTTTCATATGTTTTTTGGCCATTCGAATTTCTTCCTTGCTGAAGTTTCTGTTCATTTCTTCTCCCCATTTTTTGATGGGGTTGTTTGTTTTCTTCTTGTGAAGTTCTACCAGTGCCTGATATATCCTGGATATTAACCCCTTATCAGATGTGTATTGGGTGAATATTCTTTCCCATTCTGTGGACTGCTTTTGTATCTTAGTCACTGTTTCTTTTGAGGTGCAGAAGCTTTTTTAGTTTCATGTAGTCCCATATGTTTATCTTTTCTTCTAGTTGCTTTGTTAGTGATATTTCATCTTTGAAGATGCCTTTAGCTTCAATGTCATGGAGGGGGTTTTTCCTATATTTTCTTCAATGTACTTTATGGATTCAAGTCTGATATTGAGATCTTTAATCCATTTTGATCTGATTTTTGTGCATGGTGTTAGACACAGGTCCAAATTCATTCTTTTACATGTCGCTGCCCAGTTTTCCCCAACACCACTTATTGAAGAGGCTTTCCTTACTCCATTTTAAACTCGTTGCACCTTTATCAAAGATTAAATGATTATGCGTTTGAGGATGGGTGTCAGGATACTCAATTCTATTCCATAGGTCCACGGGTCTGTTTTTATTCCAATACCATGCTGTTTTAATTACTACTGCCTTGTAGTACAGTTTGAAGTTGGGAAAGGTGATGCCTCCCATCTTCTTTTTCCCCGAGGATTGCTTTTAGCTATCCTTGGGGGGTTTATCGTTCCATACAAATTTCAGGATTGTTTGGTCAATTTCTTTGAAGAATGTCATGGGTATCCTCATAGGGACTGCATTGAATCTGTATAGAGCTCTAGGGAGTATTACCATTTTGACAATGTTGATTCTCCCCATCCATGAACAGGGAATGTGTTTCCATTTCCTTGTGTCCTCTTTTATCTCTTGGAGCAGTGTCTTGTAGTTTTCTTTGTACAGGTCCTTTTACACACTTGGGTAAGTTGATTCCTAGGTATTTGATTTTCTGTGGCACAATTGTGAATGGAATTGTTTCCTTAATATCCCTTTCTTCTCTTTCGTTATTTGTATATAGGAAAGCCACCGACTTTTGCGTGTTGATTTTGTATCCTGCCACTCTACTATATGCGTCTATTTTTTCTAGGAGTTTTTTGGTAGAGAGTTTAGGGTTCTCTAGGTATAATATCATGTCATCTGCAAATAATGATAGCTTGACTTCTTCCTTGCCTATCTGGATGCCCTTGATGTCCTTTTTCTTCTCTGATTGCTATGGCAAGTACTTCCAGTACTATATTGAATAAAAGAGGTGAGAGTGGGCAACCTTGTCTTGTCCCTGATCTCAGGGGGAAGGCTTTCAACTTTCCCCCATTGAGAATGATGCTCGCTGTGGACTTTTGGTAGATGGCTGTAACTATCTTGAGGAAAGTCCCTTCAATTCCCATTTTCTGGAGGGTTTTAATCATGAACGGGTGCTGGATCTTGTCAAATGCTTTCTCTGGCGTCTATTGATAGGATCATATGGTTTTTATTTTTTCTCTTATTGATATGATGTATTATGTTGATTGACTTGCGAATGTTGAACCATCCTTGCATACCGGGATGAATCCTACTTGGTTATGATGTATAATCTTCTTGATGAGTCTTTGAATTCTGTTTGCTAGTATTTTGTTGAAGATCTTAGCATCAAATTTATAGCTCTGCAAGCATTCATCAGGAAACAAGAAAGGGCCCACATAAATAACCTGACTACACAGCTGAAGACATTAGAGAAAGACCAACAAAAGGAGCCCAACCCAGGCAAAAAAAAGGAAATAATAAAACTTAGAGGGGAAATCAATGAGTTGGAAACCAAAAAAAACAATCCAAAAGATTAATGAAACCAAGAGCTGGTTTTTTGAAAAAATAAACAAGATTGACAAACCATTGGCAAGACTTGTAAGGACAGGGAAAGAGAGAACCCAAATAAACAGAATCAGAAATAAAAAGGGTGACATCACAACAGAAACCGCAGAAATCCAAAAGATCATCAGAGATTACTTTGAGAGCCTGTATGCCGTGAAACATGAGAATCTAGAAGAAATGGATCAATTCCTGAAGTCCTCTAACCTCCCATGGCTGAACCAAGAAGACCTCCAATACCTGAATAAGCCTATCACCATTGAGGAAATAGAAACAGTAATTAAAAGACTTCCCAAACACAAAAGCCCAGGTCCAGACGGATTCCCTAGTGAACTCCTACCAAACCTTTAAGGAGGACCTACTGCCAGTCCTGTTCAAGCTCTTCCAGGAAATAGAAGAAACAGAAACACTCCCAAACAGCTTCTACGAGGCACATATCACCCCTGATACCCAAAGCAGGGAGAGACAACACAAAGAAAGAAAACTGCAGACCAATATCCCTGATAAACTTATTTCTTTTTAATTTTCTTTTTCTCAATAACCCAGATCTTGGTTTCATTTGATCTTTTGTGCATTTTTTTAGAAAAATTCAAACTGCTATATTTCTGCTCTGACTATAACTATTTCCTTCCTTCTACTTGCTTTGGGCTCCTTTTGTTGGTCCTTTTCTAGGTTTTTAAGCTATTCACTAGGTTCTTTGAAAAAAAAATTGATAAACCACTATTGCCACTCATAAAGAAACAGAGAGAACCCTGATAAATTGAATGATAAACAGAAAAGTGAAATCATAACAAATGTCACAGAAATTCAAAGGATCATCAGTGATTAATTTCAATATCGATATCCATGAACCAGAACTGAGAAGAAATGTAAAGATAGTTAGACTCCTGTAATCTCCCAAGGCTGCACCAAGAAGGTATATAACTCCTGTGTAGACCAATTAATCTTGAGGAAATCAAAATTGTAATTAAATCTCTCTAAAAGTCAAAGGCCAAGCCTACATGGGTTCAACAGAGAGTCCTTACAAACCTTATAAAAAAGTTACTGCCAGTTATTTTCAAGTTCTTTTAGAAATTGAAATTAGAAACTCACAGTTTCTATGAGGCAATCATTACCCTGATACCCAAAGTAGATAAAAGCAGCACAAAAAGGGAAAAGTATAGGCCACTACTCTTAATGAATATAAATGCAAAGATCCTCAACAAAACACTTTCAAATACAACTCAGCACATCATACACCTAGACCAAGTGAATTCATTCTAGAGACTCAAGGATGGTTAAACACAAAGTGAATCAAATATGAGAAAATAAAGAATCATATTAGAAATAATTCTTAGAGATGTAGAGAAAGCATTCGATAGATCTAGCACCTATTCCTGATTAAAATAAAAAGTATCTATAAAACTTGAGGAAACTTTTCTCAGCATAGTGAAAGTCACTACAACAAGCCAACAACTCTACAAAAAAGGCTCCTGGAAACAATAGATTTGTTTAGTAAAACAAAATTAACACACAAAAAGTTCGTAGCTTTTCTATGTGGAAATGGTGAAACAGAAGTGAGAGAACTTTTTTAAAATTCCTATTCACAATTTTGCCTCAGAAAGCCAAAAAAACACCTACAGGAAGAAAACTATAATATAATACATTACTAAAGAAAATAAAAGAGGACATGAGAAAAATCCAAACACACCCCATGTTTAACATTGAATTAACATCTTTAAAAATGGCAATACTCCCAAAGCATAATACAAACCCCCTGAAGTCCCAATAGGGATACCATGCCATTATTCAAAGTAATATATCAAGCATTCCTGAAATTCATATGGAACAATAACCCTCCCAAAACTTCAAAACAGTCCTCAGGAAAAAAGATGAGAAGCATTGCTTCCACGAGCTTCAAACTATACTACAAGGTGATAGTAATAAAATAGGATGCTACTGGGATAAAGACAGATTATTTTTTTGTTGTGGAATCACTGGTATCACAGTATCACTGTTCTTACCGTTGTTCATCGATTTGCTTGAGCGGGCACCAGTAACATCTCCATACACCCGGTTGTGTGCTAGTGAGTCCAAGGGCATCTGCTTGCTCCAGGAACACATAACATCTGAGCAAGAGCCTCAAACCATTTCTTCAGTTCATGGGAATGAGGGTCAATAATTGTTACCGGTTTTTGGCATAGGTTGTGGAATAGAATTGAAAATCGAGATAAAGGTCCTCAGATGTATGGACAGTTAATGATTGATGTAGAAATAAAAATATAAAGTGGGGGTAAGGGAAAGCCTTTTTAACCATTGGTGTTAGGAAACTGGTCACATGCAAAAAGGAAGTCAGCAGCTAGAGAGAGTCCAGATACAGGGCGCTCATCTTATATGGGGTTGACCAGGTCTGATTCTCAGTAGTCCATGTGGTCCTTATTTCAGTTCTTATAGTTCTTAACTGAATATTTTTTCATATCTGTAAGGTCAAAAGCTTTAAGGCGGGAGCACAACTATTGAATTTTTTGTATATGAATTTAACACACTAGACAATATGATTGATTTATTAATTGATGCATAGCGCATAATGTCCAAGTTAGGTTTTGCAAACTATTCATTTAATAGGGAATATGTTAGGTACTTACAGTCTTTTGTTGTTATTAAACTAAAACTTTATGTAGATGACAAATTACCAAAAATAAAATATCTTGTACTACAAAAAAATATAGAGTGTTATTTGTAGTATTTTCTAATAATTATCATATCTTTAAAAAAGAATGTGTCATATTGAGTGATTTTTTGCATATCAAGTAGTTAAAAATAAAGCCTAAAATATTGGAAAATGTTTTTATATTAGAAAAAATCTTGGAGAAATATTGAAGCTGAAAATGAGATTTTAATAAGTTGATGATTCAGTTAGTTATAGAGCTTCTGTTGCAGATGCTGGAGAATGTGGACAGGGAATTTACCACACACGGGGGAAAGGGAAAGGAAGTGAGCAGAGAAGCAAAGAATGACAAGTGTTTAAAGGGATTTAGGAGGAGGGAGAAAGACAATGGGAGATTTGGCAAGATGGAGCTTGGCAGAAGGATGTCCACGAGGATCAGATAAACCCAGAGAGGGTGAGGAAGAGAGTTCAAATTGAATTCTTAAAAGCACCAGTCACTGTATCACTGTATCACTGTCTTCCCGTTCATCATTGATTTGCTCGAGCGGGCACCAGTAAATCTCCATATGTCCTGTCTCATGCTAGTAGAGCCCAAGGGCACCTGCTTGCTGCAGGAACATAAAGAGCCTCAAACCATTCCATCAGGTTATGGGAATGAGGTCTATAATTGTTACTGGTATTTGGCATATCAAATATGACATGGGTAGCTTGCCAGGCTCTGCCGTGTGAGTGGCATACTCTTGTAGTCACCTCTGATCTCCAGCATTTTTTCATAAAATATTAAGTTATTCATCATTTTTAAAAGCAAGATGAAAATCTATGTAACTTTTCTTCATTTTGTCCAAGGACTCTTTTCTGACCTTGCATCTCTTAGAGACGCAGAGCAATCAAGAAAATGAATTGACAGAATGATCAGATCTCACACATCAAAGTAAAAAGTTCTCAAGAGACGACTTCCTACAGTACTTCAGGCACCTGAAACTAAGCTTTCACAAGGGATTGAAAACATGTATGCCCAACTTTACTCTCCCATGCTGGTAGTCTATTTAAATACATGAAATGCAGGTCTAAGAACATAGGTGCTATGTAAGAAATAATACCAATAAGTCTAGCTAGTACTCAAAAGTAAATTTTAGTAAATAATTTTCTCTGGAATTCTTTTTAAATATAAGAGTACCATGCATGATAGTTTTGTGTGCTATAACTTACAGCTTTAATGCTACCTAAATAAAGTGATATTTGTGTTAACTTCTCATTCATTCTAACTTCAATAGCAGCAGCACTAAAGTCCTGATAGGCTGTAACATTGAAAGAGACTAATATGGATAGTTTTTGCTGGAAATACAAATATTAGAGCAGAGGGTGTACAATGAAATATCAGTTTTTGGGGTGGATTGGGGAAATAATGGGGGAAAATATCACAGCCTAAAGAAAGCTCTGACCGGAGAACCTAGAAACCATTGCCAAATTTCAGAAGAAAGCCACTAGTCCTGACAGTAGGAAGAAAGAAAGTTATACCATGTCAGTCATACTGAGGAAACTACATTAAAACTTTACACGTTATTCTAACTCAGTACATGAATACTACATTATTTCCTTTAAATAATATTTATCAAGTTTTTATGTGTCTCCTTTATCGACTTTTTAAAATATGTGACTTTTTGAGATATGCGATTATACTTAGGTTTTAACTGATATGGAACAGGTTTTTTATATCATTTTAAAATATTTTATTATACCACCGTGAGATATACAATTATAAAGATGTTCATATTTGGGTATCAGTCATACAGTTTCCAGCACCAATCCGTGTCCACCAGTGCCCATTTCCCACCACCAATATCCCCAATTCCTCCCCCTCCCTAGACTGCCTCTATGGCAGGTTCTTTATCTTCTCTCTCTCTCTCTCTCTCTCTCTCTCTCTCTCTCTCTTCATCCCTTCTCTTACACAGTGTGGATTGCAATACATACATTTAGAGGTTATCATGTGTATCTTTTTGCCTATATTCAATGCTCAGTTCTAGGCTGGTATTATCATTTTCGACGGTTATTAGCACACTGTTCCCTTCTCTCTTACCTAACCTCTGACTCCCACACGTTTGTGGTAGATTCGGCCTGTTGACAAGACCTCCTGATTCATGTTTTGCCTGACCTTGGATATTGGTATCCTAATGTATATATGTATATATACATATATATTTATGTTGTGCAAATATGCAAATAAATGCATCATTCTTTATCTGTCTTTTTCCTTCTGGATAATTTCACTCAACATGATCCTCTCCATTTCTATCCATTTATAAACAAATTTCATAACTTTATTTTTCCTAACAGCTGCATAGTATTCCATTGTGTAGGTGTACCAAAGTTTCTTTATCCAGTTATCAGTTCTCGGTCTCTCTGGTTGTTTCCAGATTTTGGCTATTGTGAATAGTGTTGATATGAAAATAAAAGTGCAGATGGTGGGACGGAGCGATAGCCCAGCAGGTAGGGTGTTTGCCTTGCACGTGGCCGGTTCATGCACACCCGGGTTCAATCCCGGCATCCCATATGGTCCTCCAAGCACTGCCAGGAGTAATTCCTGAGTGCAGAGCCAGGAGAAACCCCTAAGCATTGCCAGTGTGACCCAAAAAGAAAAAAAAAGTGCAGATGGTGTTGCTGCTGTGTGTTTTGGGCTTCCCAGAGTATAGTCCCAGGAGTGCTATGACTGGGTGAACCAGCTCAATTTCTATTCTTTGGAGGAATGTCCATATTGTTTTTCAAAAAGGCTGTACCAGTCGACATTCCCATCAACAATGGATGAGTGTCCCCTTTTCCGGGCATCCAGCCATCCGGGCAAGAAGCCAGCACTTGTCCTTGCTCTTTTGATATGTGCCAGTCTCTGTGGTGTGAGATGATATCTCATTGTTGTTTTGATTTGCATCTCTCTGATGATTAGTGATGATGAGCATTTTTTCATTTTTTTTATTTATATTCACTAAGGAAAATTTGAAAAAAATAAAAAAAGGCTAGAAACTTAAAAAATGTCTATTTCCACTTTATAAAAGTAGAAAATCATTACATTTTGATTTATATAAAGATATGCATTTTACACATAGTATTCTTAAAAACATTTCTTAAATGTGTTTCTATACTGATATGTATTTTGAGGGGATTAGTATGTAATTTTTTGAATGCTCATTTACAGAGGCTGGAAAGATTATACACGGGGTAAAGTGCTTACCTTGTATGTGTCTGACCCTAGTTTGATAATCTCTGTCATTGTATATGGTCTGCTGGGCACTGTCAGAAGTGATCCTTTGGCAAAGACAGTAAGACCTGAGTAATTCCAAGTGTCCCCACACTACCCACTATAATAATTTTCAAAATATTACTTTCAAGTACACACACATATATATATATATTAAATATATAATATTATATATTCATATATATAAATGAAATCAGGGAACCTTATCATGTACCAGTGATCAAAGCCAAGTAAACTGATGTGAGGCCAATACCTTACTCATTGTATATATGTATACAATGAGTATATATACATATATTTATATACCTATATATACATATACATGGGTATATATGTATATGTATAAGATATGTATACCTTACCTATTGTATATATGGGCATATATACATATACATATATATAGTTTATACATGTATATGTATTCATATATACAATGGATATGTTATTGGCCTTATATATGTGTGTGTATACATATATATATATATATACACACACACACACAATGGTTAAGGTGCTGGCCTCACATGTAGTTTACCTGGCTTTGATCACTAGTATATCATAAGGCTCCCTGAGCATCCCCAGTAGCAATCTCTGAACACAAGTTAGGAGTCAGTAAGTTCACAGTATACACATACATGCAAGGCCCCAAAATTTTATATATATGTGTATCTATACATATATATGTACATGTCTGTATCACTTATTTAAATACATTGATTTTTCATTTCAATACATAGCCATTTTTAGTGTTTCTGTTGCCTGCTGGTTTTGTAAATTTTATATTTTAGTGAGGAAGCACAACATATATTATGGTAAATACTGTTTTAAATACTAGTATTAAGTTTCACATTGAGTGGAAAATCTATATTCTGTTGATTAACTGAATGCTTATGTAATTGTAAGGTATTAGTGTTCAGATCTCTCAAAATAGGATCATATACTATCTTTTTTTTTTTTTTTTTTGCTTTTTGGGCCACACCCAGCAATGCTCAGGGGTTTCTCCTGGCTCTGTACTCAGGAATTACTCCTGGCGGTGCTCGGGGGGACCATATGGGATGCCGGGGGATCGAACCCGGGCCGGCATGAGCCAGCCGCGTGCAAGGCAAACGCCCTACCCGCTGGGCTATCGCTCCGGCCCCAGGATCATATACTATCTTTACTTGAAAGCAATTCTGGAGCAAATTATTAAAACCTGTGGTGCTCTGAATTTTGTTATGTTTTCTTAATTTTAAATAAAATAGTGTTCATGTTAGCTACCCTGCTATTTTATATTAATAAATGAATTAATCATGTTAAGGCATATTGCTGAATTAAATTATCCTAAAATAAAATTATTTTATTAACCTTATTCTGTATAAATTTACTTCCTGAACAAATTAACAATTTCCTTTACAAACATACTTAAATATATATATTTAGGAATTAACAAAATGTCAGCAAATTGAACTTTTATATCACTGCAAGAAAAATGCATTTTTTCTTTTTTAGTTTTACAAATACCAGCCATTTATCAAAAGCAAAGTTTTATGTGACAAGAATTTAGCTGCCACCAGATCAGATGAAAGAGAAGACAGTTTCTGCTATTTTAGTTTGTTTTTGAATGAAGGAAACAGTTTTAAATTATTTTTCTCCAAACTTAATTTTCTAAGACTCATTACTATAAAAATTTGCAAAATGTTCTAAACTAAAATAAGTTGTACAGGATGATATAGCATATCTTCTTATTATTCATAGTAAAAATATTAATGTGTTTGTGTTGATTTTGATATTAAGAAATTAATCAATGCATCAATCAGAATAGATAATATCTTCATGTAGAATAATTCCAAATGCTCTATCTATCCTACATGAAGTGAGAAATATTACTTTCCACTCCTTAAGTGTAGACTTTCATGAATGACTGCCTTTCAAGGAGAATGGAGTAGGTACTGATGAACACTGCCTCACCCAATCATCAAGGTTAGCATCTACAGTGATCATTCATGTTGATAGCATTTATGTTTTCTATGGCATAAGGATCAAATACTTTACCTTCCTTTGTCCCAAAAAGCTATATTTTTAGTATAAAATAAAAATCTAAGACAGATTCCATCAGACAGATGAATAAATATCCAAACAATATCTCACTGCTGCTCTTCTAAACTGTTAAGATCTTCAAAATCCAATGGAGTTAGAAAAACTCACGAAACTATGGGAATCTTAATCAAACATACTGATCAATGTACTGCACTGTTCAATCGGGCTCCAACAATGCATCCTCATTGACTGTCTAATTGTAAAAGTGTGACAGTAATAAAATATGTTAATGATGGAGGAAAATTTATATATATATAGAACGGTTGTGGAACCTATGCATGCTGATAGAATTTTTGTTGTTTTATTTGTATGGTTTTATTGATTGCCTATTGGTTTGCTGTACTATATACATTTTAAGAGTATGGTTTCACTCATCTGTATATGTCTCAACTCACTTTTGAACTATTGTTTCTTGCTGAATATTACCAATAAATTAGACATTAGACACATGCTTAATATAACTTTATGTTCCTGAACTTGGGCGATATATAAAGAAACATTTCCTTCTTGAATAAATATATAGAACATTGCCTTCCATATGGCTAGCTTTTCCATACAGTGCTATAATTCTTTTGTTAGTCTTCTGTTTCCTTTTGAACTGAGTTATAAATCTATCATATGACTTAGTTGCCAGAGTGGATTGATATCATTGTTGTGCTATTTTAATTTAAGGCATAGTGTGGATTCTATATATCTTCACTTGTATCACTTGTCTTCCTGTTGTTCATTGATTTGCTCGAGCGGGCATCAGTGACATCTCCATATGTCCTGCCGCATGCTAACGTAGCCCAAGGGCATCTGCTTGCTCCAGGAACACAGAAAAGCTTCAAACCATTCATACAGGTCATGGGAATGAAGTCTAAAATTGTTACTGCTTTTTGGCATATCACATATGACACAGGTAGCTTGAAAATCTCTGCCAAGGAAGAGAAAGAAAATGTTTTTTATCTAGACTAATGGAGTTTTGACAACATTTTTAATGTTAATGGAGTTTTGACAGCATTTTAATGTTAATGAACCAAGCATTTATTATGTTCCAAGTACATTGTTAGATGCTAGTAAAAACAATTAATGGTTTTCCTTAAAGATGATCCAATTCTCATTTACACCTTCACAATGGTGTCTCATTTAATTTTTTGAAACTTTATTTTTGGAGCTGATACTGACATAGTCATATTAAGGCATAGTCTATTAGGGCATAGATTTTGGGGAAATGATTTTATGCAGTACCGTTTATTACAGTGAAGTTATGGAAATGAATCAATTGTTCAATGACAGAGTGCCATTAGTATATAAGCATAACAGAATGCTACTCAGTTATAAAGAAAAGGATAATTTGGTGAGTAGTTGGGACCACTGTTATACTTAGGGTTTATTCTTGACTTTGCTTTCTGAGATCACTCCTCATGGGATACAGGGTCTATATGTGGTGCTTAGGATGGAACAGGGGTCAGCTACATTCAAGCCATGTATCATAAATGTGGTATTATCTTTCTGTTCCAGATAAGATTAAATATTACTCATCATTTGTGAACAGCGTAGAGTTGGCTAAGCCAAGCAAAGTCAAAAGACGAATGACAAAAAATTTGATGAATGCTAGAAAAAAATGCACAACTTTTTATGGCATAATTATTAATTTTATGTTTCAGTGTTATTGGGCATATGGCCTCCAAGACATTTTTTTTCAAAGATTTTATTCTGAGTGTTATATTTGAGGATATATATGAATGATAGAGTACTAATTATACAGATTGAGTACTGGCCTCCTTATCATGAATGAGTCTCAGTCAATTAAATATATAAATTGAACAAAAATTAGATAATACAGCATTTATGTATCTTATTGCATGGTCTAAGGCATCAGATATAACTACCCTTAAACTGAAACTTGCACCAGTGGTTCTCCAGGTTGTTATGCCTTTGTACCAATTTGGTGTACTATATAACAGGTATTTCAGTGTCCACACTTCTAACTGTACAACTTGGAACTCCTCAGCATTCATAATCTCATGGGACAATTGCTATCAATAGATCTCTCCTATACACACATGTATGTGAGAGCTGTGGTGCATATAGTTGGATTAATTTAGGATTGAAATACACATTTCTTCATCATGAAGAATGCCCTCATCCTTACCCTTTGCCAAGTATTACTAAGTGTGGCTTTTTAAATATTTTTATTATGGGAATCAAAGAGATAGTGTAGTGGGTAGGGCGTTTGCTTTACATGCAGCCAACTTGGGTTCAATGCCCAGAATCCAATATGGTCTCTTGAGTAGGAATGAACCCTCAGAGCAAAGTAAGCACTAATTCCTGAGCACATCTGGGTGTGAATAAGAACAAAGCAAGAAAAAGTTTCATTTTGGAAAGTTCATGATAAGTGCAACTCTTTTAGATATTATAAATTATTTTAATGGTATTAGTATTTATTCTTCACTGTGATGGTTAATGTTATTCTGAACTCAATAATTACATTATACTGAACTCAAAGTACCATGTCAATAATTTTGTATCATATGTTAAAACATATAATTAGTGTTATCCATTCACCAGTAACCAATACTGTTTATTTTAGTGTTGTTCCTGCATATTTTTATCTTTATAAAGAAGAAAATTGTAGTCTTCATATGAGTTAAAAAATATACCCAGTAGTTATAACTTTCATATTCATCTGCTGTTTTCTTTGGACTATACACAGAATAGCTGCTATAAATTTGAACTCATACATGCTCTAATGATTCTTGTCCTTCACTGTCTGGAGCCTGGCCTGAGCAGTTATAAATAACTAAAAGTTAACATAGTTATTAGAAAAAATAAGAGAAAAACTAAGAATTAGGACTGAATCTGTGAATTAAGTGTATATTAGTCTCATGAGGCCTCATTTAATAAAGAAATAAAAATAAAGTATAATTCATATTTAATCAGATCTTTGCTGTGAATTTTCTATTTGAATTTATTATTTTCAGGAAATCATGAAAGATATAATAAATAAGTCTGATATCCTAGCTCATGAATACTTCATATCTGTTTATTCATGGTTGGAATTAGGAACACATGTCTGTTTCTTACCTTTAAATTTTGAGAGCATCTGTTATGCTTTGATTTTTATAAAATACCTCATAGGGTAAATAGACAACTTTATTTTGTTTTGGGAAAAATTCCTAAATATCAACATAGAAATTTTAAGGTTTGAATTTGAAGTATTATATTATATTTTTGGTACAGAATAGTTACTTCATATATGTTTATGCTTGTATCTCAAAGTGTCTTCAACAGCTCTCTATGAATGCTAGTTGTCTTCAGAGTACTTTCATGTATTATTAACATTTGATTTACCATAATATTTTATACCGTAATTCTCATGGAATAGTTTAATGTTCTAATGTGGAAAATAATATAATACTATAATCCCAAGATAGTTCTATAGTGTCACCTCTGCCTAATTCACTATTTTACACCCTTTCTTCTTTTGAGCAAGACTTAAAAACAATTATTGAGATTCTATGATTTTCAATCCTGTTAATGATGGTTTCTCATGCATACCGTTCTAAGATCACTCCTATCACTAGTGTAAATCCCCCATCCAGAAACCAAGGACCCCAATGTCCTTCCCTTAGCTCCCCAATTCAATGTATGGATCCGTTTTCCTGTTGTACTTTTTTTCTTTGTTACTATTTTTCTTTGAATCTTTAAGCTCAACCTATGAGAGATATGTATTTATCCGTTTTCTTTCTTACTTCATTCAACATCATATATAATGGTTCCAGTAGTATTGGTGCAAATTACATGACTTTACTCTGTCTAGAGCAAACTTCTTGATCCATTCACCTGATTTGGGAATTTGAATTGTTTCCATTCATTGCCTATTTTACTAAGTATGGTGTGTGTGTGTGTGTGTGTGTGTGTGTGTGTAATTTCAAATTGATGCTTTTGTGTTTGGGGATAGATGCAAAGAATTGGTATCACTGAATCATATGGTAGTTCCAGTCCTATTTTTGGACAGATATCTATATTGAGCAAGAATTATTAAGTAGGATACTTAGTGTTCATGATGAAATACTAGAACTAATTTTTGATTTTTATGCCAAAATATTGGTAAGTGAAATAAATGGCTATAATATAGTAAGTTAAATATATTTCCCTGTGATTTAGGTATGGTTTTCTGTGCCTGTGCTCTGATTGAGTATAAAATCACTAATAAACATTTTTTGATAATTCAGTACAATTTTGGTAGATATTATTTTCATATATTCAGCTCAAAGAGTTCCATGACATTATTAATCTCACATTTCTTTGTTTATGTTCCTCATCATAAAGATATGTTGTATATTTGGTATACTGATAGGCTTCTCTTTGTCGCAAATACAGATGTCCTTGGCTTCCAGATCTAATAGATTTTCAGCTCTCTGTTATTTACTGCCTGTTACATTATTAGAAGTAATATTCTAAAAATTATTGGGACTTTATTTGATGCACTCTAGAATATAATCCACAAAGTAATATAACAAAAGACTGGATGTTCACTTTTCTTTGTGAAGGAAAGGGCTATGTGGAATGGGTTTAGCTTGAGGGACCCATGAGAAGGGGAGATACCATAATGAGGTATGAAAAAATCAGGATGGTTCAGTGAAACAATTGAAATGTGTACCATCCCTAAATCCAAGATCTCAATGCCTGACATAGCTCCCTTCTTGCAATCTATTGAACATCCTTTAACACAACTCTCCTTTCCAGGGACAAGCATTCATTCTAAGTACTTGTTTTCCTTGTACATTTAAATCCCTTAGATTAAGAAAAATTGATCAATTTTTTTCTCTTCTCTTTGCTGCTCTGTGATCAATACTCTTGCAGGTGTGACTCATCTATTTATCTTGTAGGTATTTCTGAGAAGGAAATCGACCAGTCACTGTTTCATAGATTAGAGAAATTGTTCTCTGCAAAACGTTTTTAAATATGTTTGTCTATGGGACACTTTTGTAATTAAAGTTTTGATCAAATTATTGTATTAACAAGATGCTCACCAATATCCAGGAGAAATAATAGGATTGCACATAAGTGTAGATGGCATTATTACTTGATCACTTGACATCCCATTATTCTTTGATTTGCTTGAGCGGGCGCCAATAACATTTCCATTTGTCCCTGTCACGTGCCACTGTAGCCCAATAGCATCTGCTTGCTCCAGGAATACAAAGAGCCTCTAAATATTTGGTCAGGGTCTTGACATATACAGTCGAATTAATAAATATCATGACAGATTTAGAAAGACATGACATATTAAGGATAGAATAAAGTTGCTGAAGTTGTCAGCTGTGGCATAACATCAGAGAGTAAAAGTAGTCATAGTAAAGGTAATTCAGTAAATATTTCTGGAGCTTCTTGTACATAGAGCCATTGTTATTTGTGCACTAATGACTACCAAAGGTTTCTATTATTAAATTTTCTAAACGAAGTTTTAGCATTGCCATTTATTTCTGCATTATTCTGTTAAAATCATTTAAAATATTCAGACCAATATTTTATCTTAAAATGGGAATAATAAAGGTTAATAGTGATTATTCTTGGTAAAAAATAAAAAATATTCTAGCTGTGAAAAGGAAATTAAGAGAAATAATGAACACAAATAACTGGGTAGGTGTTGATCTTAATATGAATTAAGTAAAGTAGCAATGCCTGTAAGTAATGAGTCATTTGGTTATCGTTATTATTGAGGTACTACTGTTAGCTTGCAGCCAGTTTTCTGAATAGTTCTTGAAATTAGGGGATGGAGCAATAGCACAGTGGGTAGGGTGTTTGCCTTGCATGCTGCCAACTGGGGTTGGCTTCCCTTCTGATCCCCCATGCACTGCCAGGAGTAATTCCTGAGTGAAGATCCAGGAAAAATCCCTCAGCATCACTGACAGTGACCCAAAAAGCAAAATAAGCAAATATAATCAAAGAAACATAAATACAATTTCTAATTTAAAGTTTAGTATGCTTTTGCTTTATCAAATGCAACATTATCTTAGGGGCTTATTATTGAGAATTTCTCAATTTTTTAATATATTCTTTTTTCTTAAGCATGAAAATAGGAAAGAAAGATTGTTTTAAAGAAGAAAAAGATGATTAATAGGGTGTAAGGCATGTGCAGCCAACCCTGGTCAAATCACCTGAGCACCTCCAGGAGTGATCCTGAGCTCAGAGCCAGGAATAAGTCCTGAGCACATCTGGAGTGCTCTTTCAAAATATCCAAAACCTAAAGCAATAAATAAATAAATAAGCGGGGAGGGGGACGGGGACACCCATTTAAAGTTCATAATATCAATAATATCAAAGTATATAGAGTTGAAATGAATTTTGTATTTTTATTGCCGTTGCCAGCTGATAGTATTTGTAGATAAAACACTTTATTTATATTGATGTAAAAAGTAAATAATCTTTTTTTAAACAGAAAAGTGACTAAAATCAAATTTATGCTTACATCCAGAGGCCAAGTTCTACTTAAAGACAAAAGGTTTCAGTATCATAAGAGTTAGGTAACAAGAATGACACCTTATTCCTATATGGCTCTGAATAGTGACTATCAATTTCAAGACAAATTTTCCAGTGCTCTTTTTTAAGACAGTGTATATTTGTCAGAATCGGAGAGGCAGCTTAGGTGCTCGGGAATTCCCTTTGAATTTTTTTTTGCCTTTTTTCGGTCACACACGGCGATGCTCAGGGGTTGCTCCTGGTTCTTTGATCAGGATTACTCCTGGCAGTGCTCGGGGGACAATATGGGATGCTGGGGATCAAACCAGGTCGGTTGTGTGCTAGGCAAACGCCCTACAAGCTTGTATTATTGTTACGGCCCTCCCTTTTAATTTTTGATGTTTAAATTAAAATGCTAATTACTGGTCTAATATTGTTTTCTAGTTGCACCAATTTATTATTAGAAACACACACACACATAAACAACCTTTAACAGAGTTATTCATTTCTACATGGTTTACAAAGGATGACAATTTGTTGTTGTCCAGCAGTACTGCTGCCTTCCTCTGTCTAACTCTTTGACACTTCCTCCTTTCCTTTTTCAAATGTGCGATTTGATCTCCTGGCTCCCAGAACTACAATCTCCAGACCCTGACTTCCAGAACACATTGCAGCTTTACTTTGTTTTGTTGACTTTGGGCCTTTGCCAAGCACTTCCATGGTTATTTGTCTAATTCATTAACAAGATGGTGCTACCATTGTTCTCCCAGCATGACAACTATAAATTGAACCTAGAAAGTTTCCATCCCTAGAAAAAAATTACAATACAGCTTTTAAGCCAAGATGTAAAACTAGGAAAACATATGTATCTATCATCTATTTCTCTATTTTTTGGAGGGAGGAAGGTAATAACATTACAGAGGGCATTATTTTCAAAACAGTAGTCATTTCATGGTCGACAATAAAGGAAACGATTTTTTTTAGGGCCTAGACATGTCCTATACACTACAAATACGAGATTAGTGTATTGTTAGTAGCAGCGTTTTTATTATGTTTGCTTTGATATCCTGGTGTTATGTATCTTAGAAGTTTAGTTTAGAGTGAACACTAATCTTGAGCTGAGGAATAGCTCAATACCTGGTGGTCCCCAGACACTGCTGGGGATGGCCCTGATAACCTCTGAACCCCTAGACTCAGCAGTCCCCCTTCATTAGGCCCGAGGACTGACTTGTTTGTACATCAGGCCTTCACTGCAAGGTCTAATAGTACTGGGAGAGGCCTTTTAACACTGATGATTCCCCTGTTGTTACTCTGTTGTTTAAAATATGCTAGCAGTTTTTTGGGGGAAAGGCCACATCTTTCTTGTGCTTAGGACTTCCCTACTAGCTTTGTGCTCATCCCTCACTCCAGGAGGGCTTGCGGGTGCCATATGTGGTGCCAAATCATAAAGTTGTCAACTGCATGTAAGGCAAGGACTATCTTTCCAGCCACTGTTAAGGTTTTTTTCTTAAATGCTAAAAAATAAATGAGCTTTTAATTAGGGATGATGATTCTGTTTCACATCTGCTTTTTTTATGCTGCTTTTCCAACCGATACCACCACATATTTCCTCTCAAAACAAATTCTGCCTGGAAGCATTTACCCAATGTTCCTTTTTAAACAAAATCTACACATCAGATAAGAGGAGTCATGTTTCCTACTCTTCTGCACAACACTCACAGAAAAGTATAAATTGTGATTTAGAACCACCGAAAGTGGGATTTGATTTTATTCTGACCTTTTGTGGCCATTTAGTTTGTCTTTTGATCTTAATTTCCAGTAAAAAAGGAAGAAAAAAATGTCTCCACACTACTTTTAGGTCAATGGAAGTTTACACAACACAGAGAACGTATCAACAAGTCAAGGAATATATAGGAATATAGTCCTTCAACAAGTCAAGGAATATATAGTAAGTTTTTACTTCAAATTATCAAAACTTCAGATAGAAGTAACCAAGATATTTTAGATGAGACTTATTGTGAAAACCTCATCCTCTAGCATCAGGCTGCAAATGTCATCTTCAAGATGAATTGTGAACCTATGGATTAAATAAAAATAGATACAGGCGCAGGTCATGGATCTTCCTGAACAGAAAAACCAGGTTCAGAATAGAAATATTAATGTTACAAAATAGGGTTCTGACAAGGTATCCAAATGAAAGCTTTTAAATTTTGTTTTCCATTAGAAATTGAATTCATTGTGCAGACTACCAGACTGACTTAAGTATTGAAATGAATAAAAGCAGTTATTTTAAAGTCAGAGATTTAAAGGGGATTTACTCATAATATACATGATTGGATATAAAAAGTTTACAACAGCATAATACATACCTTGCTCTCTCTTGTCAACAGAAACCCTGGTATGGTTACATGTTTCCTTAAAAAACTTCATGACATTCTTCAAAGAAATTGACCAAACACTCCTGAAATTTGTATGAAATAATATACCCCCCCACATATAGCTAAAGCAATCCTTGGGGAAAAAAAGAAGATGGGATGCATCACCTTTCCCAACTTCAAACTCTACTACAAAGCAGGAGTACTTAAAACAGCATGGTATTGGAATAAAAAGAGACCTGTGGACCAATGGAATAGAGTTGAGTATCCTGACACCCATCTCAAATACTTGGTCATTTAATCTTTGATAAAGGAGCAAAACGCACAAAATGGAGCAAGGAAAAACCTCTTCAACAAGTGATGCTGGGAAAACTGGGCAGCTACATGTAAATAAATTAATTTGGACCTCTGTCTCACACCATGCACAAAAATCAGATCAAAGTGGATTAAAGATCACAACGTAAGACCAGAATCCATGAAGTACATTGAAGAAAAAATAGGAAAACCCCTCCACAACATTAAGCTAAAGGAATCTTCAAAGATGAAACACTACTAACAAAGCAACTTGAAGCAAAGATAAACATATGAGACTACATGAAACTAAAAAGCTTCTTCACCTCAAGAGAAACAGCGACCAAGATATAAAGAGTTTACACAGAATAGGAAAGAATATTCACCCAATACCCATCTGATAAGGGGATATATCCAGGATATATCAGGCACTAGTACACTGGACACAGATACATGGGACAGAGCTGCTACAGGCTCTCCCTGTGCTCAGCTGATCATGAGGCATCCGAGAGGGGAAGTTCTAACACTGGCCTTCCAATGCAATAGAGACTTACAAGAGGCCAGAGGAACCTCCACACCATGAGCGCAGCCATTTAAACATCCGGACTCCACAGCTTGTCAGAGTTCCACCCAAGAGAAAAGCCCATATCTCCTCATTGCAGGATCTGGTAATAACCAGAGTGCCTTAGAACTGATACTTGGATAAAGAAACTTTGAGTGCGTCTACACAATGGAAGACTATGCAGCTTTAAGGAAAAATGAAGTTATGAAATCTGCCTATAAATGGATGGATATGGAGAGGATCATGCTGAATGAAATTCACCAGAGGGAAAAGGACAGACAGAATGTCTGCATTTATTTGCAGGATATAAAAGATAGCATGATACCAATATTCAATTCCAGACAAAATATTGATCAGGAGGTCATGTGAGTGGGGAGAACCTACTGAAAATGTGTGATAGTCAGAGGTTAGGCAATACAGAGAAAGGAACAGTGTACTAATAATTATTTTAAGTGATAATAACAGTGTAGAACTGAGCATTGAAAGTAGACAAAAGGATATACATGATAACCTCTAACTGTATGTTTTGCAAGCCATAGTGTGTAAAAGAAGGGAGTTAGATAGATAGATGATGGATGGATGGATGGATGAATGGATGGATGGATAGATGGATGGATGGATGGATGGATGGATGGATGGATGGATGGATGGATGGATGGATGGTGGAGTGAGGGAGGGAGGAGAGAAGTGAAAATTGCCTGCCATAGATGCAGGCTGGGGTATGGGGGAAATCATGGGATATTGGTGTAGCAAATGGGCACTGGTGTAGGGATGGGTGTGGAACACAGCATGATTGAAACCCAAATATGAGCACTTTTGTAACTATATATCTCACGGTACAATATTTTTAATTCAGCATAGTAATTGTAGGATAAATAGCAAACTGGCTCTCACTTCTCCATGTGCACTTGGTAATAATGGGGACTTGGGGAGTTGGATGGAATAAACATCCTCTAAAGGGATAACTTTTCCTTAGCTTTGATAGCTGTTGTTTATAAGTTCAGGATAGGAAGCTGTAGTGACAGTAGACATACCTTGGACATACCTGAGCATTTCTGGGAGTAATTTCTGACTGCAGAGCCTAGAGTAACTCCTGAGAACCACATGGTATGATCCAAACAAAGAAGTGAATAAAAGTTAAAGTATGTTCATAACACCTCACAATGGATCCCAGAAGCCTCCAGACCTATCCTGCATCTTTACTGACCTCTGCTTGCTGGTTAGTTAGCCTCTGGCTGGCAACACTAGGCCTATACGAGACAGTAAGCAGAGATTGAATGGAAGATAGAGCCTTCCCTACTGGGTGGGTCCCAGCAGCCTCCATATCCAACCTGAGCTTTATAAAGTGCCCACAGCATGTCTGTTGAAATTTAAGGGGCTGAAGTACAGATGTACTCAACAAGCCACATTGCTTGTATCAGTTGTCTTCCTGTTTTTCATCAATTTGCTAGAGCAGGCACCAGTAACATCTCCATACATTGTGTCACATGCTAATGTAGCACAAGGAAATTTGCTCACACCAGGAACACGAAGAACCTCAAAGCATTTGTTAAGCTCATGGGAATGGGTCTTTAATTGGTAATGGTTTTTGGCATATCAAATATTACATGGGTATCTTGCCAGGCTCTGTCGTGTGGATGGTATAGTCTTGGTAGTAGCCTCTCAGTTTGTGCATTTACTAATGAACTGCACAGCCACAGAATGGCCATGCAGAACATGGAGAGATCAGCTTATCACCTGGGTGGAGCTCTGATGAGCTGTGGAGTCCAGATGTTGAAAATGTCAGCCCTCGTGGTGTGGGGGGTTCCTCTGGCTCTTTGAGAGGTTCTATTGGGATGGCAGACCAGGACTAGAACCCACCTTCCCTCCTGGATGCCTCATGATCAGCTGAGCACAGGGAAAGCTGGTAGCAGCTCTGCCCCATGTATCTGTGTCTCTGTTTCAAGCATACCTGGGCTTGAAATAAGCTTCGCTGTAGGGTGGGACTCTGATGTGCAGGGCTTGAGTTTGGCTTATCTCTTGGGTGGGTCTCTGACAAGCTGTGGAGTCTGGATGGTGAAAATGGTGGCCCTCATGGTGTGGGGGTTGCTCTGGCTTCTTCCGAGGCTCTATTGAGTTGGTGGGTGAGGGTTAGAACCTGCCTTCCCTCACAGACACCTCATGATCAGCTGAGCACAGGGAGAGCCTGTAGCAGCTCTGCCCGTGTATCTGTCAATCCACATTCTGCTCATAATTATTTTCTGCCATGCTGTGAGGATGGGTGGAGAAGACAGAACAAGCTCTTAGCTTAATTTCTCAGCATCTACCTGGGGGATTAACTACAATGATTCTCCCCTAGCAAAGCATGACCAGTAAGAAGACCAACTGAAGAGGAAACATATAGAAACCCATCAAAATCAACAAGCAGCAATAATATTACTGAAGACATAAAAATAATCAATAAATCCTCAGTCAAGGTCTTATTTATTTTTTTTTTTTGCTTTTTGGGTCCACTCAGTGATGCTCAGGGAAAGCCCTGGCTCTGCACTCAGAATCTTTTCCTGGCGTCAGTCAAGGTCTTTAGTGACACTTTATGAGGGGGTTCAATGAGATCAAAGAAGCTGTAGCACAGGTATTTAGCAAAGCACAGGAAAGTGCATGAAAATCAGAAATGAAAGTTGATATAAAAATAAATAGAAGCTCTGAACAACAGAATAACAGAGGAACTCACAGCAGAAAATAAGGAAATTTCTAGGAAACAGCAGAAAGTGAAAATAGTCTGGGAATAAATCAACAGTATGCCAGAGAACTATAGGATGAGTTCAGGAGGGTAAATATAAAAATCATTGCAGTCCTGAAGAACTTGCAAATGTGATGAAGAAATAATAGTTAAAGAAATCATCAAAAGAACTTCCCAGACTTGAGAATTTCGGACACCAAGATCCAAGAGTCCCAAAGGACCCTATTGATAAGGGCCCTTGGGAAATTTGAAAAAAAACTGGAAAACTTGGAAAATTCTAAAACACAGTACATTCAAAATGATAAAATTCAAAGATAGAGACAGAATATTTAAAGAAACAAATCAAAAAAGGAACTTTCATACAAAGAAAAACCCAAACAATATACAGCAGTTCTATTAAATGAGACTCTACAAGTCAGAAAAATGTGAACTATTATAGTACAAAAACTCATTGAAATACACACTTCACTAAGAATACTCTATCCAGCTAAACTATCATTCAAATTTGAATGATATCATTCAGATGTAATGTACAGAGCTTGATGGAAAGGCAAGCTTAGGGACTTTATTGCCTTGGAACAGTTTTGCAAGAAGCATTAAATAATAGATCTCTTTTAAAGGTTTGAGAAACACCCCAGCATGTGAAGTGAGTATGATATTCATTAATGGTGCATATAGTTATCCTCCAAGAAAGGTTAGCATATAGCAATTAATCATCACTAAATGACTTTTATGGATTTATTTTCTGACAACTCTATTTCCTTCTCTTTTAAATTTTTTTGACAAGTAATATGAAATAAATGTGTTACATGCTTTCCAAGAGCACAAAGAGAAGGGTTTCATTTATGAGAGATATATAATTACTGCAATAAGATACAACTACAGAATAAAATCTAATGTGATATATTTTACATGTCAAAGTTGACTTATGTAATTGAAAGTAGGCAGTATATTATATTAAATGATTTGAATTGCTTTCTTTGCATAAAATTACATAGCACTACACATTTACTTTTATTGATTAATTTTCTGTAATTCCATTTAAAATTTACTGAAGCAAGCTATATGAAATAATTGTTACGTGCCTGCCAAAGGGGCAGTCTAGATGGTGACAGGGAGCCTGTGGACACTGGTGGAATGAAGGGACTTTGGTAGTGCGATTAATGTTAGAACATTGTATGCCTGAAACACCTTTATTATGAACAACTTTGTTGACCATGGTTAATGAAAATAAAAGGCAAATGGTATGATGGTAAAAACATAGAGATTTTAGTGATTTTGTATGTTTTTGGAAGGTTGGTTTTGGATTGCTTGTAGTTTGTTTATATTTTTCATTTATATATAGTTATCTATTTTTTATCTTTGCATATTAACTCCATATTTAAGGTATTGCTTACTCATGGGGATTGTTTATTAATCCAAAAAGTAACTCAGGACCCAAGCATAATATGTCTATCTTTTAACATAGTAATTATCTATTTGTTTAATAAAACACATATTAACTGTGGATTACTAAACCCATGAAAGTATTTGCATAAAAATTAGTATCCTTCGAGTGGTAATTATAATGCAAACTATTGAAGATAGTCAGAACTGTTGTATTGCTCTTAAATGCCAGGACATTTCACATGGATGCCTACTGCCTTTTCTTTCTTTCTTTTATTTTTTTAAATGTATTTATTGAGTCACCATGCCATACATTTATAAGGCTGTACATGATTGGATTTCAATCGAACACTGTTTCCACATGAGTCAAGCATCAACGCACATTTTCCACCACCAATGTGCCCCTTTTCCCTCCTGACATCTCCCCCACATTTTCCCTCTACCCCCAGCCTGTCTCTATGGCAGGCACTTTCCTTCTCTCTCTCTCTCTCTCTCTCTCTCTCTCTCTCTCTCTCTCTCTCTCTCTCTCTCTCTTTCCTTCTCCCATTGGGCATTATGATTTACAATACAAAGATACTGAGAGGTTATCATGTTTGTTCCTTTACATTTCTGCCCACCAGTATTATACAGAGTTCATTTACCACTATCTTCATCATAGTGGTCTCTTCCCAATCCCAATTCCATTTTCCCCAAGGGGTTGAAGCAGGTTTCCAAGCGTGGACCTTGTTTCTGCTGGTCCTTGTTTCTACTGCTCTCAGGTATTAGATTCATATTATGTTCTTTTGCACCCTTCAAATGAGTGCTATCATTTTGTATCTGTCCCTCTTCTTCTGACCCATTTCCTTCAGCATGATACTCTCCATGTCCATCCATTTATAAGCAGATTTCATGACTTCATATTTCCTAACCACTGCACAGTATTCCATCAAGTAGTTGTACTATAGTTTCTTTAATCTATGGTTTGTTTTTGAGCACTCAGGTTGTTTTCGGATTCCAAACTGCCTTCATTTATAATTTCCAATTAGATAAAGCATGGGTTTCTGATCAAAGTTATGCCAATTCTATTTCTTTTCCCTAGAAGTTGTCAACCTTGAGTATACATAATCATCTTATACACTGAATTTATTAGGTTAGTGACAAAAGATCTTGATTTTCTGTGAACCTTCAGAATAGGGAAAGTCAGTTTACTCTCAGGAGAGAAGCATAAAGTTAGAAAAGGAGACTTGAATGATGGAATGAGAAGAGACCAGCATCATGCAAAGACTTTCTGATTAATTTTCATACTTATGTTTACTTTTCCCCAATACACAGTTTCTGAATCTTCATAGTGTACTTTTCTTTCAGCTTTACATAGGTTTACATTTATTTCAATAGCATGGATTTTTTTTATTCTGCTATTTGAAAATCATTAATTTTTAGTCACATGACCTTACTCCCAGAAAAGAAAGTTTACTGTGTGCCTAGTCTAGTTTTGAGAGCATAAAAGTGATTTTCAGACAATATAGAGAAGGTAATGCTCTGGCATTTGGTCAAAGAGGTAATATAGTGGGTATGACCTTTGCGTTTAATACAATTGACTCAGATTCAACCCCAGCACTACATATGGTTTCCTGAGCCCTGCTAGAATGAACCCTGAATACAACAGAACCAGGAGTAAAGCCTGAGCAAGCTGGGTTTAGCCTCCTAACCAAAAATAAAAATAATAAATGAAGCAAATTTAATAAATATATACAATTTTATAAACCTATTTTGAGCTTTCTACATGCTATTGAGCAGCCTGGATTCAAATCATTGCCCTATTACATACCATCTATGTAATTCATGAAACATTTTTGATCTATTATTGAGTATAATAAAGATAATATAATCCCTATCTCAGAATAAAGTTGTAAGGACTGTGACTTAATTTATGAAATTATAAATTAATCTCTTCTACTTAGAAAACAAACTAAAATGTTTCTAGTTAACTATTATTATTTTGTAACAATTTGAATTGAATTTGTATTTAGTCACTATGATCTGTCCAAGTCTGATCTTGATAGAATTTCTGTTTAGTCACTGTGATCTAGCCAGGCATCCCAGATTGTGCCCAAGCCAACTAGCAATAATCCCTGAGCACTATGCCAGGAGTAAGCTCTGAGCACCACTGAGCATGCCCCAAATTTTAACAAATAGTAAAGTTATTTATAAAGGATTTAGAGCATATTTTATTTAATTATTTTAAATTGTATTTTCATTATTTTGTGGGAGAGGGAAAGACCACACCTAGTGGTACTCGGGATATTTCTTACTGTGCTCAGGTGTGACTCTGGCTGGGCTCAGGAACATCTATGATCTGGGATTCAACTGAAATTCGTTGCCACATACAAGGCAAGTTCCTTACCTTCTGTACTATGTCTCCAGCCCTAGTTTTATGATGTTTTAAGCTATGAAAAAAGTAGTGAAAATAACCTAGCTAGGAACAGTATCAGTTATCAGGAATAATAAATTTCAAAGAGTTAGTTTACACAAATTAATTATTTACCCATTTGGTTGCTGACTTCTGTTATTTTTCTATGACATAATTCTTCATATCTGTCTCCATTGCTTTAGCCACCTGATAATGACTTTACAACTCTGAAGTGGGGGTTGGGTGAATTCATTGGGATATGGTGGAGGGAATCAGACACTCTGGTGGTAGGTATAGTGTTTGGGCAACATATGCATAAAAGTATTTATGACTGCAGTATGCATTTAGTAGAAAAAATTCCATCGTCACACTCCTAAGAAGTTATATTTGTTACTCATAGTACACCCAATACTCTATTTAATTCTGAAGTATGTTATTCAGCTTTCTGGATCTATCTGCTTTCCATTTTTTATTGGCCCTTAACTTTGTAATCCTCATATGAAACTGTTCTCTTTCCTGCTCTCAAGCACATGATTTTTGTAAACTTATTTTAACTTTTCTATGTGCCAGGCCTATTCTATCTTCTAGTTAAACATGGTTAAAGCACAGTCTTTTACATAATATACCTCTGGAGAAGAGGAGAAAACATAGCTATGGCAGTTATTGGTATCGACAAGCTATAACTCAAATCCTAGAAACTATGAGGAGGGTGAAAAATGTGGCTCAGTGACATGAAAATCCTCCAAGACCAGTTATGATTTTAAAAATGAACCAACACAGAGGAGGGAGTAGCCTTGAAGCACTGCTGTGTGTGACTCCTAATTCCCCACCAACCCCCCATCTCCCCCAAATCCAGACAATAAAAGCAACAACAAAAACTACATGAACAAATGCATAAAGTGGCATTAGAAGCAGTAGGAACAGCAATAACAAAAGCCTGGATTCATAAAGTGAGAATTTATTTAGGTAACAATTATTTATTTCTAGTCTGGTCTGGGAGTTTTATTCACTTATTTGGAAACGCCTTTTCTCCTTGTATTTCTACAGACTGAGCTTTAGTTGGAATAGTCTCAGGTTGCTCTCTCGTAACTCAGGACATGAGCTAACAAGGTACTTAATGGACTGGGGCACTTTGAGTGCAGGAGCCCTGAGTTCCATCCCCAGCACCATGTACCCCACCCCCAAGGCACTACTGAGTGTGGCATCAAAACAAACACAATCAGCTCATTCCCATCTCATCTAAGAAATGTCCTTTCAATCTAGACACTGGTTCTTCTTTTGGATCAATGCTAACAAAAATTATAAGGTGTCTCGTAATGTATATTTATATGATATTCAGTTAATTCCACTCTGCTGTTTTATGTTTGAGCCCTTAAACATTACACTGTGACAGGTACTACCACTCCTGATTTTTAGGGAAGAAATCTAAACTCTAGCCTCGTTTTTTAAGATAGTGAGCTCCTAAAAAGCTAATATATCCATTATACCAGGTATGCATTACTCCATGATAGTTAACAGCTCACTTAACATTAACTGGCACAATAATTCTTCTCTAAAATTCATTTTCTGTGTGTCACATACTAGTTAATAGAAGTGTGTGTGTGTGTGTGTGTATACACACATCTACATTTGAGTTAGTGGACTGTATATTAAACTATAGTCATTGCACATAACTTTCTTCCATAAAATTCTAAAAAAACAGAGAAAACCACTCACATGTAGATTCTATGGAATTATGGTTAACGGTAGGTTTAGCTTATTTTTTAAAAATAAGGTCTTTTATACAAGTAGCAATCACAAATTATATGTTTATTTGTCAAGAATCTGCTTCAAAATGACTTGTATTCCAAATTCTTGTTTCAACATAGGTTACTCATTTCATATTGGAAAATACATATAAATATTAAAATTACCAAGTTGCACATATAATGTAAAACCAACAGTCTATGCCTCTAAAGAGAATTGAATCTGACATATTGTTTATGACTTTTCATGTTCTAAATATATTGTGTTTCACTGAAAGGGTTAGAAGTAATTTATTTTTTAGAAATATAAAATGAATTCCAAATGGGCATCACTTACTAAAATGTGCAGAAATGTGTATTTTACAAGAAAAATACACACTGATACAAATATTTTAAGAAGAATAAAATGCAACTGAAAAGGAATATGTCCTTGTTATTCTTTAGCTTCTGGTGCCTAAGCAGTTTTTGGTGAGCAGATCAATTTCATTTTATAATGCTTGGATTTTCTACAATATTTTCTTTAAATATTACTTATCCAAAATTCATGCTTGGGCCAGAGAAAGCCAGAGTGCATGTTATCATGCAGAAATCCTGGATTGAAGTCCTAGGACAGTATGCTCTCCCTAGCACTGCAAAGCATGACCCAAGCACCATATAGGAGTAGTTCTTGAACAGCACTGGGTATGGCTCAATAAATATACAACAAAAACAACAACATGATTTTTATTTTAGCAACTTGCTTGTGTATGGTTAAAATATCTTAATTAATGGTTGTATTTTTCCACTTCTTCACTATTTACAATATTTCAGAGAAACTTTTTAGAAATGCTTTCAACACTTTCTCTTTGCATAATCTATAGACCAGACTGCTGTTTCTTTAATCTTGCATGGGAAAATGATTCAATTTTTATTTTAAAAAATGTAAGTAAAATAAGCCATAAAGTTTATCGTACAGTGAGAGGAGAATAGAGCACACTGGATTAAAATCATAATACTTCCAATTGTGATAGTATTGTGAAGCCAATTTGAATTGACCCTACTCAAGCTTCGTTTCTCTCAGCTGTAGTTTTCTTATGTGTAAAATAGGTATAACAATTTGCTTTATGGTTTTATTTTGAGAATTAGATTAGAAACTAAGGTAGGAGGTGCCTGATGTGATTACTATTATTATCAATCTATATTTATAAGTCTAGGATTTTATAACATGTTGGTCAGAAAATTAGATTCGAAATAAAAGTCAGTGTGTTGAGTGGACGTAGTTGAGAAGTTTTCAGGGACATTTTTCTTTCTTTATCTCACTAAAACCAGATCGATTATAGTACCCTGTTTCTATCCAATAATGACTCCATTCTATCAGAGTTAAGAGTGACCACAGGGAAGACTGATATATATGTCATTATATCAAAAACAATCTCATTATTTTTGAGTCGGCATCTCTTATGCCGACTCATAATATATATGACTCAATATATATATATGCTCCTTTATATATATTTATATTTATATTTATATATATAAAGGAGCATAAGAGATGCCAACTCAAAAAAATGAGATTGTATCCCTACTTGCCTGTAGGGAAGAAACAGAAAAGTCAAATTTTAGCTATATTTGATATAGGAATCATTCTTTATTTGGATATTGGCAGGTGGAAAATATTTTTTGCCTGTTAAAATCAAATACAACATGAAATCCAACCACCTTTTATTAGTATTGCCCATTATTTCATATGATTAGATGAAATAAAGTGTTTATTTATATATAAATTTATTATAAATAATTCATGTCTTCTGAAATAATCTCTCAAATCTGATCATCATAGATTCTGTTGAAATTATTGAACTGGTCAAAGTCTATGATGATAGTGTACATATTAAAAGTTATTCATAATTTTCCTTAAACACACAAGGTTCACTAATGGCTGTTCTCTGGGGAACACATATGGTTCCTGGGATTGAAAGAGGGAAGATGACATGCAAAGCAAGCATCTTACATCTTCTAGTATCTCTCCAGTCCCTCCCTTTCTAATGACCATTGGTTGAAGAAAGAGATGTCACATTTCTTTATTTTTTTTAAAATTGAATCACTGTAAGATACACAGTTACAAAGTTGTTCATGATTATGTTGCAATCATAAAATCTTCCAACACCTGTCCTTTCATCAGTGTATGTTTTCACCAACAATATCTTCAGTTTTGTTCCTGGCACCCCCTTCCCACCAAATCAGCCTGCCTCTATGGAAGACACTTTTCTTCTTTATCTCTCTCTTTCATTTTGGAAATTGATCACTTGATCACTTGACATCCCTGTTATTTGTTCATTTGCTCAAGCAGGCACCAGTAACATTGCCATTTGTCCCTGTCACGTGCCAGTGTAGCCCAATGGCATCTGCTTGCTCCAGGAATATGAAGAGCCTCAAACTGTTCGTTCAGGTTCTTGATGAAGATATCTGACCATCTTTAGGTGGGCGGCTCGTGATCTTTTGACATCCCATGGGATCCGGTCGGTAACAACTCTAGTCCAGTGGTCATTTCCAAGTCAAATTAATGGGGAGCGCCGGGTAGGCGTTGCCTCGCCCAGCCGCCGGCCGGCTTGGCGACCCCGGCATCCCATAGGTCCCCCGAGCACCGCCAGTAACCTGATACGCCAGGGTAACCCCTGAGCTCGCGGTGTGACCCAAAATGCAAAAAAAAAAAAATTACATGTCCAGCCCATCTGATTTTGATGCCTTGGCAAGCGAGACAGCGACGTGACTCTGGATCATCGATGGATAATGTAATTCGGATTCCTTCTGTCATTTGACGGAGGCATAATATTCCAAGCATAGCTCTTTTGATTCCCCTTTGGGAGACCGAATACATTCTCATCTTGCTTTCATAGGGCCCAGGTCTCTGAGGTGTATATTAATGCAGGGAGAATGGTATAGTCGAAGAGATGTGCCTGGAACCAGAGGTTCTTTGTCCTTTTAGCTATTTCTTCTATGCTCTTGAAGGTGTTCCATGCTGCTATCCTCTTCCTGTGCAGCTCAGGTGCTAGGTCATTCGACACGTTGAGTTCTCTACTAGGTACACATAACTGCTGCATTCGGATATGTTTGTTCCATTGAGAATGAATGGAGCATCTGGAACTAGTTCGTTTTTTATGAACACTTTTTTTTGAGATTCAGCTGTAGACCTACCTTTCCACATTCATGGTCTAAGTCATCCAGCATTGTGCCACTTGGCTACTGTTTGGTGTTATTAGAACAACGTCGTCAACAAAGTGGGGGTGTTGTAGTTATTGACCGTCTATCTTCACCATTTGAACTCCCTGTTTGACTAGGGCTTCAATGACTGCTTCAGTCATTGAAGGACTGAAGGATACCTTTTCAAAAACTCTTGAGCTCATTCACCAACATTGCAAGGAGCATTCCTCAGGCAACCATAACCTAATGACCAAGCTCACAAAGCAGTTTAGAGAAGTCATATAGGAAGACCTCAAAGAGAGATGAGCAGCAATACTGGCCAATACAGCAGAAGCCGGGAGAAGCATTCGCAACACCTGCCTGTCCTTTGCCAACTATAAGACCAAGATGACTACCCTCCAACGTCCTCATGGATCTATCACATCTTCCAGAAAGGCAATGGAGAAGATCATCTATGACTTCTACTTGGATCTCTTTGATAGCCACATCTACCTGCCCACATATCAAATTCCGCAGGATGGATATGCCATTCCCAATGTTCTCCCTTCTGAAATCTGACATGCCATTTTGTTGTTTTTTTTTTTCCTTTTCGGGTCCACCCAGTGATGCTCAGGAGTAAGCCCTGGCTCTGCACTCAGGAACTACTCCTGGCGGTGCTTGGGGACCGTATGGGATGCCGGGCATGGAACCCAGGTCGGCTGTGTGCAAGGCAAAGCGCCCTACCCGCAGAACTATCACTCCAGTCCCCTACATGCCATTTCATTGGTAAAGAAGCGAACAGCACCCGCCCAGACAAAGTCAGACCCAAACACCTCTAGAATTGCCGTCAGTACTCATCAATACACTGGCTTGGTTTTTCACACGCTACCTGTGTGAATGCTAGCTGCCCTCCCAATGGAAAACCAGCAGGACAGTTCTGCTGTCAAGAAGGGAGACATCCATGACATTGGCAACTATCGCCCCATCTGCCTGTTGTCTGTCATCTACAAGCTGTTCACTCGAATCATCCTGAAAAGGATTGGCAGAACACTAGATGAAGGACAACCATGCGAGCAAGCTGGCTTCCGAAAAGGATTCAGCACAATCGACCATATCCACACGGTAACCAAGTTCATTGAGGTTTGTAGGGAGTTCAAGATGCCTCTTTATCTAACGTTCATTGATTTAAAGAAAGGCGTTTTGGGAATTACGGTTTTCAATACAGGAAATTAAACTTTATCATGTATATCTCTTTAGCTCCTTTCAGCACTCAGTTTTTCTCCATAGTAATCATTACAAAAGATACTTGTGGAAGTGGTTCCTTTTCTGTCCTAACTACTCATCCCCCCCCCCCCCCCGCCACCCAACATGGCAAGTTTTCAGTCATGGGCCAGTCCTCCTGGCCCTCTTTTTACTGCATTTGGGTATTAGTCTCCTAATATTTTCTTTAATCCCACAAATGAATGAAGTCTCCGATGACTCATTTCACTCAGAATGATGATAATCTCCATGTTCTGTTTATAGCAGTATTGGAGATTGAAAATATAGTTCCAGGCTAAATTTACAGTCTTTTGAATGTGTGAATATAACCTTAGATTACCAAAGTATCCAAGTTAAAATGAAATCATACTGTATTGGAATTAGTCCTAATTGAATGACTGATATTCTGATAAGAATTGGAATATAGACACACAGGGAAACTACAATATAGACACACAAAAAACACATCCTTAGATTGTGGAAGTAGAGAAAATAATAGCCTAAGGCACGTGGAATGCCTGGCCCTTATCCTGTCATATTACAATAACAGAATGTTAATTTTAATTGACTTGTTCCTATTAAAAAAGTTTGTGACATATTATCACTTAATATGTAAATGCTCACAAATAAGTAATTCACACTATAAATATGCCATAAATCAACATCAGTGATCTCCAAGTGCATGTTTCCCAAGCTTAATAATTGGCATACTGTTTCTTGATGATACATGACCATTATTATTATTACTTAATTTTCTTTGTGACTCTTCTAGCATACATTTTAAGTACTTTGGAAATTAGTTCTTACTATTTTCTTAAATTTTATCTTTCTTCAGATATTTCTAGGATCCTTGTCTTAATTTCCAGATTATTCTATATTAGAATTTTTGTTTACTGTAAATTCCATATTCTATTTAAGGCATTAGAATGTATATAGAATGGAAAGATAGCATAATTGGTCCTAGAACATGATTTAGAGTAATTAAATATTATATATACAAAAGCTTTTAATTTATATGTCATGTGCCCAGCAATTATTATACGTAGAAGAGATCTTCTTTGACTGAAGAGTGCCAGAAAATGCATCTGTGCAATTGTAGACATCACTAGTGGGGACTGGGCTGTGAACAGGAAATTCTGTTTTTTTTTTTTTTTGTTCACACCCGGCAATGCTTAGGGGCTTTTCCTGGCTCTGCACTCAGGAATTACTCCTGGTAGAGCCCAGGGGACCATATGGGATGCTGGGGTTGAACCCAGGTTGGCTGCGTGTAAGGCTGTACGATCGCTCAGGGGGTCAGGACAGGAAATTCTGAATATGCTTTTACCTTGTGCACATAACAGTTCTTGCACTTTTCTTACTTTGATAAATTAGAATAAGGGTAAGAGTATCTTATTTATTTATTTATTTATTAGTGTTCTCATTTATTTTACTTTGTTTGAGGGTAAGAGTTTTTTGTTTTGGGGCCATTCATCTTTTTTTTTGGGGCCAATGGTCAGGACTTATTCTAGTTCTGACTCAGAAGTACTCTGGAGATGCTAAAGGGACCATGTAGTCACTAGGGATCAAACCTGGGTGGGCCATGTGCAAGGCAAGCACCCATCCATTGTACTATCTCTTTAGCCTAAGTATTTTAATATAATAATAAAGATGATAGTTTATATATGTATATATAATTTGTACTACATTGACCATTAAATTGATATTTTTGTTATAGATATTTTTATGGGGAACAGCTCCAAATGATAATGTGGAAACCCAGATAGCAGTCACTGGTAGAACCCAGAAATAGAATGTTATGCTCAGCGACCACACAGGCTATACCAAGAGCTATTCAGGAGATCATGTGGTACTGAGGATGAAGCCAGGATTTTTACTTTCTCCCATATACTTTTAATATCAACTAAAAATTGGCACTTTTTAGTTAGAGAGATAATTTGACTTAGAGTTGTAGTAATTTATTGGAAAATTCAACTCTGAATTCAGAGTATGCACATGAACTTAAATAAGTCAACTATGCCAACCAATTTGGTTCAAGAGAACTGAAACAAAATATGTTCTTACTCTCTTATTTAAGCTTTATATTTAGAAAATGGCTAATTAAATTTACACAATTATTGTTAAGTGCTGGACTCCAGACTTCCTATTAGGAAGAACTTTGTGAAGTGTGTTTCCTGTGTCATGTGCTGCTTCTTTCTGTGTCTTGCACAGATCCTATTTCAGCCTGATGTGTTTCTTGGATTCCTCACATGGCATTTTTAGCACTATGCCTAGAATATAATATAGATTAACTGAATGCTGACTTTCTTTCTTTTTCCCCTTAATTCTTTGTGAGACTTAATAAAGTCCAGAGCACAAGTCCTCTTTCACCTCTGAGCCATGACATTTTAAGGAAGCCAAGTAGAAGTTTTATGATGCTCTGCTTTTAATTGAATGAAAATTTCAGCAGATGTTTAGCTGGTTAATGCTTACCATAATTTTTACATTTTGTATCTATGCCAACATTTTTAACTGTTTAGAGAGAGAATCATCTAACTTTCTCTTCTGCAAGCTAATACTCACAAGTCTTATTGGCATGTAACAGACGGTACCTTTGACTATCAGGAGTATCAATCATTTATTTGCTCATCAAATCCTTCAATTGTTTGAGAAGGTACAAGATGTTATTGGTGGTATGCAGATGATTCACACAGCTTGCACTTCATTTAGCTCTGATTTGAGCAGTTATGTTGATATCTTAGTGAGGGGTGCACTCTAGTGTTTTTACTGCAGATGTTTCTATGTCATAAAATTGTAAAATAAATAATTTTGCTTTTATCTAAATATCATACCATAGGAAAGCTTTTCTTGTGGGAATCCCATTAAAATAAACTATGGCCATAGGCATGGATTAAATTCCCTCAAAAAGTTAGATTGTGTCCTGTGGGATAACCTGCACATCCTGCTCTCCCCTGACCCTCCTGCTTCCCTTGCATAAATATGAAGTGATAATCCATGGGGTTTTGCTGACTCTGTTGTAAGCTACAGTGAATGTTGAACAGCTTGTAAAGAGCAGTTTCCAGATATCTGTTCTTATTCAGAAAACAGACATTTTAAACTCAAAACAGTAAACTAAAACTCTTTCTGGGTTAAGAAATACATAGGTGCTTTATCTTTCTTTTTATGATCCGGTATTTTTTCATTTTATGTGTAATGCCTATGATGCAGTATATTATATAAAAAATAAATCATTTTGTAATGACTTAACTGGCCCTTAAGGATTCAAGCCATCATTGTTCATTAATTTTTAAACATGATTCATTTTGTTATGTAACATATGTTTAAGTAATGTTGCACTTTTTAATTCAAAATGTCAAAATTGTGAAAGCAGCATAACAAAGTCTTAGTGTGTTTCTTGATGCCTGACACTCCTCCCTTCCTAAGCACTGCAAAAATGTCTCCACCCTGATTTACTTTCTAACCATCTGCAAGTTGTCTTTTACTTTTGTCTCCTCCCATAGTAAATTGAATTAATATTGGTGTGCATTTAGTTTTTATTTCTAAAAGAAATTTTGAACACATCACAGAATGTTATATTACATTTTTCTCTAAAAACAATGCTTGAGAAAGTATCCAATTTCTGTGAATGATTATATTAAACCTAACATTTACATAAAGGTTAAACTTTTTTTTCTGGCATTAGAGAGCTGTAGAGTTTGTTTAGGGCTTCTCTAAAATTTCCACTTGTACAGCTCTCTGGAGATTTATCAAATAAATAACAGATGTTGAGATTATCAGTTGCTGTTGAATGTTTGACAAAAACAGATATGTAAGCCAGGGATTTCCCACTGGGTCTCTTTATGCTAAAAAGAAAGAAAAGGTCTTCCAGCCAGAATCAAGTCATTCATCTAGATAGTGTAATTTTCTCAGCTTTTAATGTGATTTTTGTCATTTTATACCTGCAATGTTTTGTTAGGATTGAAAGAGCAAATTTTCTATGTTCTTTGAAAACAATCACTTTCATCTCTGAGAAATACTTAAACTGGCTGCAATATTATCTCCTGTAGTAGAGGCATAAAGACAAAAAAATTCTCAAATTGGTAACACCTTTGTTAAATGTAGACTGTGACCTCATGAATTCTCTATTCATTCATTTTCCCCATCACTGTTTATTGAGCATTTACTAGCAACTAAACTTTCCATAACTCAGTGGAGATGTGATAATGCACAAGTCAGAGTACTGGCTGTCATGATGTTAATATTCTAGTGAGGGGCTTATAAGAGCTATTCGAAGGCATTCATACTATATCAGGTGATGATGCATACTTATGATAAAGTACACACATAGTGATAGAATTACACTGGCTAGAGTCATTTATCAAGATATTGAAGGATTCCTATTCTGAGAAGGTGGTATTCAAGCAAAGATATGAGTGAATGTTTAAGTGAAAAAATTAATGTTGATGTGAATGGTTCTATGATGGAAGAATCACCATCACTATCACTATCTTCCCATTGATCATCTATTTGCTAGAGCGGGCACCAGTAATATCTCCATATGTCCTGTCTCATGCTAGTAGAACCCAAAGGCATCCGCTTGCTCCAGGAACATAAAGAGCCTCACACCTTTATATTAGGTCATGGGATTGACCTAATATAAATGTTACTGGTATTTGACATATCAAATATGACACAAGCAGCTTGCCAGGCTTGCCGTGAGGGTGGCATACTCTAGCAGTCACCTCTAAATAAAGCAATTATTGATGAACTGCGTGGTCACTAGTGGCCGTGCGAGCCAGGCTGTGATAATCTGGTCTGCTGGGTGGAGTTGTGATGAGAAAGAAGTCCAGATGTGGAAACGGCAGCCGCCGTGGAGTCTGGGGCGGGGGGGGGGTTGTCTGGCTTGTTGTGAGGCTCTGCTGGGGTGGCAGGCCAGGGCTAGAAACTGCCATGCCTCCCGGGCACCTCATGAGCGACTGGGCACAGGGAGAGCAAGTAGCAGCTCTGCCCCATGTCTGAGAGTCTCTGGTTCAGCATACCTGGGCTGGATTGAAAAAGAAACTGCTGCAGGGTGGGTGTTGATGATCCGGGTTGTGATAGTCTGGTCTGCTGGGTGGAGTTGTGACGAGAAAGAAGTCTGGATGTGGAAACGGCGGCCCTCATGGGGTAGGAGTACTGCCCCATGTCTGAGAGTCATGGAAGAATATAAGGAAATAAATAGTGACTCAATCAATGCCTTCAAGTCTTTAGTGACTTGAGATGTAGATTGCATGAACTTTTATAATACTGCCACTAAACGACTATTTGAAAATCACTGGAAACTACTTATAACTGGTTTAATGTTTTATGCAGAGAAGAGGAAACCACAGAAGTAAAGGATGTTCTTAAAGTTAACACTTGTCAGGTGAGAGAATTCAAATTTCTGGAGTGCATGTCTGGCATGAATCAGATCCTGAGTTTAATCCCTGGTATCCTGTGGCTTCTCTATGTGTGCAGGGGTTACACAAGGCTACCCCTTGGGCTACACCTGTTTGGGAGGCCTTGCAATGTCAGAGATTGAAGTTGGGACCCCATGCATGCCAGGCATGCACTCTATAAATGTCTCGGGCCACTTTCTGATTTCACCTTGTGAGATTCCAGCCCCCTTCCACCAAAAACCACAGAAGCAAAAAAAAGAGTAGACAGTAATTGATTAATGCTACTTAATAGGGGATGTAGAGCATAGAGTAAAGGCTGCCAAGCATTGACTAAAAGGGAGAAAGCAGGTTTTCCTGTAGATGTTGATGGACATTCCTATGAATATTCATAAGAAAACATATCTACCATCACATATTCTGTTGTAATAGAAGGTACTTTAATCCTTGTCGGGGGACCACTGGGGTCCCCAACAACACTCAGGAAATGAGTTCTCTTCTACCTCCGAAGCCATTGGGGAATGGATGATAACTCTGGAATCCAGAGCAGTTTTAAAAGATTTTATTATCACAGGTGCTGATATACAACTCAAGAACAGGAAATACCCCGGACTCTGGGTTTCTGGCTGGCCCGGCCACGTGTAGGCCAAGATGGCTGCCGCCATGTGTTGAAGCCCAATAGAGAATGGAGAGGACAGTGAGAAGCAAATGCCAAGGGAAGCCAAAATGGCAAAAGGCCCCTTCTACTTTTCCCTAGCTCTTTTTTATAGACAGAAGCCCACCAAAATCTTGCAGCCCAACCCATCATGGGTTTGGCTATCTAGAAATATAGCCAGGTAAATGACCCTTTTGAATTGTAAATCTTTAGGTAGGCCTTTGGCTCAAGCTTCACAAAAGCCAGAGCTGATTTTCAGAGCAAAATCGCCCTAGCAGAGAGAGAGGAAGGGCTGCATCTCTGAACCAGAAAGCAGTTGAGAATGTTATTTGTAGGAAATGGCATTAATAACTTTATCATGAATATATAGCTAGCAGATCCCAGACTCTGGATCCCACTAAGATTCAAAATCCATCAGTAATTCACTTTGGCATTACCTTTAGAGTCAGAACCGCATTAGTTTGCCTGAAGGTGCACTGGCATGCATGTCTCTGAACTCAGAGAATCTATTACATTATGGTTGATCCAATGTAGCCAAGTGCTCTTGGAATATCTACATGTATGTCCTATGTGGAGACCCACAGGTACAAAATATTGACCTGGGGCAGCAAGATTCGTGATAAAAATTTATGCCATATACTTTCTACCTTGGATTGGATTGATTGTAAAATCAATCCAATTCTGCCCTAAGTCCCATTGTGTCTGCTCGGAGAGTCCCCAAAGGCAGGGACTAGCTCTTCACATAATGTCAGTATAGCTGGAGGCTAAGGCTCAGTAAGGTGTGTCGCCCAACAAATCTTGATTGCTTTAGGGCTGCATATTGGCATTTTGTTCAGTGGACACATGTTCTACTCTACTGTTCTGCTCCAGTCACTCAGATGCTGGTCTAGGATTCCACAAAACTAGTCTATTTTCCCATCTAAGTAAAGGTTAGAACTAATACTCCTCTTAGCAATATCTGTATAAGGCATTCCCTGTTTCTCCCTGGATTCATCATTCAATTCAATGACCAAAAATTAAAATCCTCCTGTAAAATGTATGCTTTGTTTCTATTTTCCAATCTGAATACTAGCACATACAGTGATTTTAGACATCCAAACAGTGACCAAAATCAAACTTTCAATTGTTCATTTTTTTTCCTCAATGGTAGAAAGTATGAAATGATACTGAAAAAAAAAAACCTTCATTCACCTACCCTTTTGGCAGCCTTATTTCTAACAGGAGGAGCAACAGACTAGATAAAATCCATGGGGCCAAAGAGATAGTACAAAGGATAGAGTACTTGCCTTACAGGAGACTGACCCATATTTGATCCCTAGGACACCATAAGGTTCCTGAAGCACCCCAGAAGTCATCTCTGAGCACAGAGCCATTAGAAAGCCATGACTATCACCAGGTCTGGACCCCAAGCAAAAACAAATAAAAAACATACTAAAAAAATCCAGATTGAGCTAGCAAAAGGCCAAGCAATAAAAATTGAATTTGACAAAAAATACATCATGTGATCACCTGATAACTTGACATCCCATTATTCGTCGATTTGCTAGAGCGGGCGCCAGTAATATTTCCATTTGACCCTATCACGTGACAGTGTAGCCCGATGGCATCTGGTTGCTTCAAGAATACAAAGAGCCTCAAACCGTTCATTCAGGGTCTTGACAAAGAAGTCTGACCATCTTGTAGGTGGGCGGCCAAGTGATCTTTTGACATCCCTTGGGATCCAGCCGGTAATGGCTCTAGTCCAGTGGTCATCTCCAAATCGCATTACATGTCCAGCCCATCTGATTTTCAATGCCTTGGCAAACGAGACAGCGTCCCTGACTCTGGAACAGCAGTGGAGGTTGGAGCTCCGGATTCCTTCTTTCACTTGAGTGAGGTGATATTCCAAGCATATCTCTTTCGATTCCTCTTTGGGAGACCCGAATAGCATTCTCATGCTGCTTTTGTAGGGCCCAGGTCTCTGAGGCGTGTGTTAATGCAGGGAGAACGGTGGAGTTGAAGAGATGTGCCCGGAGTGGAGATTCTTTGTCTTTTTAGCTATTTCTTAGATGCTTTTGAAGGCATTCCATGCTGCTCTCTTCCTCCCCGCAGCTCAGGTTTTAGGTCATTCATCATGTATTTTTATGAAATAAAAATAGTTTATGAAATAAAAAATACATATTCTGACATTTTCATTTCCATATGAATGGGAATTTTCATATGATCTGGATCCTAGAGATTCTCCTTGGGTCATTATTGAGGCTTTCTCTCAAAAAGAAAAACTTTATTCATAATTTTGTGACACTTCCTTGAAATAGCTTTCATGGACAATGGAGTTTATTAGCTCACTTAATGCATTATTGGCTTTATATGCTATTGGTTAGTGATCAATAGACAGAAGCCATTTTGCAGAATAGGGTTCATGTCTCAATGATGTGAACCATTATGCTAGTCCTGATCTCTTATCTTCTGATTCTGTTAGCACATCAATCCTTGTTTTGAGTTACTGGGAAATGCTTCAGGTAACTCTTGCCCCCTGATGAGGTAGCTGAAATATAGAACTCCCTAATCTTCAGACAATTTATTTTAAAATTTGCTGTTTGACTGACCAAACTAACCTGGGTATTTCATCTCTGCTCCATAGAATCAGTCATTTTGTATCAACTTATTGATTGTTTCTAAGGGTTATATGTCTCTTACCAAACTAAACTCCAATAATCTCTCCTGATATATAGTGTTGACTGAAATCCTCTCTCCATGGTTTTCCTTATTCAACAGAACAATTCAGATCCAATAACATAACAACTGAAAGTCTGAAGAGCAGAAAACTGACAAGACTGACTGCAGGAGAATCTTTGAAGTGGTGTTTATTTCATGTTTAAGAAGTTCACACTGGAAATATCAGTCTAGTTTAGAGAAGTAGATTCCATTCAAAGAGTGTATGATTGTGATCATTACAATATGCCACAGAAGTTTTATATAAATGACCAAATGACCAACTGAAGAAAAGAGAAAGAATGAACTAGTTTGTAGGGACATAAGAGCTAAAAATTTTCAAAGACAAAAACAGAGGAAAAATGAAATATTTAATGATCGTGATCAAAGATAGAAACTTGAGTTTTAATGAGTATTGCTGTCATAGAAGCAAAACCAATATGTGCGAATTTTTTTATACAGAAAAAAGTGAATAAATTCTTGAGGACCAATCTGAATCATGAATTATAAGACAAATTTCAAAGCTTGTTCAAAGATATCTTAAATATGTTAATTTATTATCAGGTATCTATAAGAATTAAAACATTGGTCATATTAAATAAAGTCAACATTTATGAATTAGAGTATTTAGGACTTAATTTTGAGATAGTCCATATTAATGCTATTTAGTTTGATTTTTACTCGGAGTATAGGTGGAGAAGACTTCCAACTATGGAGGATACAATTTAATTTCTGAGAATTCATGCAAAGTAGGTTTGCAACTGTTCTTAAAGGGTTAACAAGGTTTGTTTTATATAAAACAAAGTAATTGATTTACGCCTTAACTTTGGCTCACTCTTTTAAAAATGTATAATTAATAAATAATTGCAATAAATGCAATATAGTTTATTTTTCAAACTAAAATGTTACCTAGTATCCATTAAAGAATTTCTTTCTATCTTTCCAGGCAAAATTTATCATATTAGTTTTGCAAACACCTGTTTTCTTATGGGAATAGATGTCTTTTCATCAAGACAATTCTGCATGTGTATTGTTCTCTTACACTTCGTTGACTTGGCAATTACACTTCATTGACTTTGTAGTCTATCAGATCAACAGAATTCTGGTTCTCAAAGGTCTACAGTTGGTTCAAGTTTAGCAAACTTAATTGAGCTTTCATTGTCTAGGAGGTCATTTTGTCACTGTTGGAAATAAGTGACTGGCATTGAAACAAACAGACCAACCCATAGCTTCTATAAAGGTCTTTAAAATATTATTTCACTTTTGAAAATGATATTATAAATAATTCATGTTTTAAATATGCCTCTATTTTAGTGATGATCATCAAATGCATTTAAAATATAGCTTAAAATTAAGAATTCAAGAATTTGCTAAGCATTAGTATTACAGTTTTATTCTACCTCTCACTACCTGTTGAGTTTCTAGATATTTCCCAGTATTTATAAATATTTGTTTCTTCATCTATAAGGACAAAGTAATACTACTTTATTCATTATATCTTTGAAAATCACATTAATTATACCTGTGTAGAGGATAGCACAATACCTAGCACATTTTCTATTCTTCTTGCTATAAAGTTCATACAGTGAGTACATAAAAACTCACAAACCACATTTGAATAATATTATGCTTCTGTTTCCTCAGTTATTTCACTTGCCTCACACTTTTATTTTGCTTCAAAGTGAATTTTATGTTATGAATGATCTAATATTATGCAAAAAAAGGAAATGGAAAATGGGCTGAAAAATATTACAGTGGGTAGGGTGTTTGCCTTGCACATATCTGAACTGGGTTCTATCTCCAGCATTCAACATGGTCCCCTGTGCACCACCACAAGTGATTTCTGAGTATTAACCTGGAGTAACTCCTGAGCATTCTTTGCTATGGCCCAAAAATCAGAAACAAACACATAAAAATGAAACTGGAGAGCAAGATTTAACAAACACAGCAAAAAAACCAAAACTTTAAAATAAATGAAGTTGTCACCTCTCTTGTAGATTTTCTAGAACAAATATCTCCCTGTAATTTTTAGAAAAGATTAGTTTGATATCATAAAGTTTCAAGTTTTAGTTCTTCCCTCCTTCCGTGGTTTCTTTCCTTTCTTCCTTTTCTGGGTCACATTGGCAGTGCTCAAGGCTTACTCCTAGCTCTGTACTCAATGTTCACTACTATTGGAGCACACCCCCATTCATTGCAGCACATAGTACGGTAGTACAATAGCCAAGATGTAGAAACAATCCAAATGAACAGATGACAGATGAAGATGTATTTATATATATGCAGTGGAAGACTACAAGGCTCTAAAAAAGGTAAAATATTGCAGTTGGCTATAACATGAGATGACAGTATAGTGTTACCATGTTAAGTGAAATAAAGCAGATGGGAAAAATTAAATACTAGGTGATCCAACTCTTTTCTGAAGTGTAGAGAGACAAAACAAATGAATAGACAGTATAAAAAATAAAGCCATTGTATTTGAATCAAAAAATATTACCAAGCAAAGTGGGGAGCCAAAGGAAAGAAAACAGGAATCAAGAGGACATAGCAAAAAAAAAAAAGAGCAATAGCCCAGGGGGTAGGGCTTTGGCTTGCAGGCGGCCGGCCCATGCCGCCCGGGTTCAATCCCCGGCATTCCGTGTGGTCCCCGAGCACCGCCAGGAGTAATTCCTGAGTGCAGAGCCAGGAGAAACCCCCTGAGCATTGCAGGGTGTGACCCAAAAAAGCAAAAAAAAGAAAATTACCAAAAGAGGCCATGGGGCAATGCTGGAGCATCATAGGTACTTCATTAATGGAATGCAGTAACTTTGTATAATCAATACAATTTTAATGCTATTGTAACCATGTTACCTAATAATACAATGAAATAAAATGACACTGTTTAATGTACCTTATTTGTGGGTGATACTAAATGAATGAACAACATACCAAAACAAAAAAATTATTTTGACTCCAGAGACAAATTGTTGTTACAGTGGTTTCCAGAACAGGGCCAAGAGATTGGCAGGTAAATGTGGGTATTTTTATAAGCTTACATTGAGATCTCTGTACTGTTAGCCATTGTAACTGTCACTTGGTCACTTGATCACTTGACATCCCCTTATTCATCAATTTGCTCGAGTAGGCACCAGTAACATTTCCATTTGACCCTATCACGTGCCAGTGTAGCCCAATGGCATCTGGTTGCTTCAGGAATACGAAGAGCCTCAAACCACTGTTTAGGGTCTTGATGAAGAAGTCTGACCATCTTGTAGGGGCGGCCACATGATCTTTTGACGTCCCGTGGGATTCAGTCGATAATGGCTCTAGTCAGTGGTCATCTCCAAATTGTGATTTTGAGATTGTAACTGTAATAAAACTATTTTTAAAATGCATATTATATTTTTCATTCAATAGTTTATTCAACTAACTGACTTTTAATATTTCTGTTATGATGACCAAGGATGAGAAACATGCTCAGTTCTGTTGATCATGCTTTTAGGGTATAGTGTTAAATGGTGTCAAAGAAACACATATGCCGGTGTTACATTCCTGACTTCAGGGCTCACACATCGTTTCAGTTTGGAGATGCTCACCAGAATTTCACGCTATTTAATTGCAGATAGTTTTGCACATCTGGCTGAGGACGGGCTGGAAATTGCTTCTGAGGAATCTCAGGCAGCAGAGTTTACAAAACAGGCAGCAGAGCAGCCAAGATCACACACATAGGAGGTATTAGGGATTGAACCCATGGCCTCATGCTGTAAGGTTTACCCTAGTCATCTAAGGCCACTGAGTTAGCTCCAGTTAAAATGATTTCCACAAAAAAAATTCAATGGTATAAGAAGAAATATAACATCACAGATGTATACAGATATATGCATACAGAAACCATATATATAAAGATACATATACATATATATGTGATATATAACAAAATATATACATATAATACATGTATGTTTTATTATGAAATAAAAGTTTTTATTTCCTAATTTTCAGGCACACACATATGCATTTATATTATGGTCTTTAGGAAAGAACAATGAAAGTACACTTTCATATCCCTATGTAGGAGTCGTAACAAAGGGTCCGATATAAGGAAGTTGTTCTACAGAGAGTGTTTAGTTTCAAGGAGTGCCTCTGTAATTTAAGTTATAACCAGGCTCTGTATTATATTCTTTGCTTCATTATCTCAGAAATTACTCTTTTCCATGCAGACTATGGAGTTTTCTGTTTGTTGCATTTGGGGATTCTGGCTATTTTGAATAGTGTTTCAATGAATGTAAGTGCAAAGAGTGGTTCTGCAGTGTGTTTTGGGGTCCCCAGGGTATATTTCAAGAAGTGTTATTGTTTTAGTTTGCTTTATTTAATATTTGTTGGGTATCTGTTGGGGTCCCGACAGTAACAGGGAATCAAGTTCCCTTTTACCTCAAGAACAGGCTATAGACGGACCAAAACCATGAATCCAGCACAGTCCCAAAAGGCTTCTACTTATCACCAACACTAAAACAAACTCCTCCTACTACAATCCAAGACCTGTGGCTGCTAGTTAGAACTCTCTGACCATGTGCTCAGGTTCAGACCTCCCACCAAAAATGCATACTTCTTCCCAGAACACAGCTTTTTCTCTTCAAACCAAAAGCAAAAGGCTGCCCCCTTGTGGCCTGACCTTTGCAAAATCAAAGAGCAGCACTGACATGCGAATTTCCAGGTAAATCACACCTCCTTCAGGTCTATTCACATGTTAATTGACAGGGCCTCAGTACCTTCTACCCCAATAGGTTCTTTTTTTTTTTTTAGTACTGTGGAGTGGGGTTGACATAGGGATCATACCTAAGAATAAAAATATCTCAGGATGTATAGCACAGGGGAAATAACATTCTAATTTCACACCATGAACTCCATGCAACTAGATGGCTATCTCCAATACCCACAAGGTCCTTGTCCATACTATTCTGCCCTAGGGTAATTTTAAAGTTCTCTGAGTTTTATAGGCCTGCCTTTGAATGGACCAGCATGACCTCTCCTTTGATCTTAGCAGAGCTGATTCTGGTAAATCCTTTTTTTGTCCCACACTGGGACCCATGGGCGATAAGAGGAATGATGACCAAATTAGATAGCACTGGACTCATAATAGAAATTACAGCGCTATCCAAAGAGTTATCAAAATCAAACTGTTTTATCCATTCCTGCCTCCAGTTTCCTCTGTGATCTGCACAAGAGGGACCGCTTTAGCAAGAGGCCCTGGCCCTAAGGCCTTGCAAATGACTTTAAGATGCAAAGAACCAGAGCCAGTTATGGTGGCTGGCATCAGGCAACAAATATTATTTGATAGGTATTTGGTGAACTTTGGTAATAAAAAAGTTAATGTAAATTGATAAAAAATGCTTTTTCATTTGATGCATTTTCAGCTAACCATTTTCATAGAAACGTTCTATTTTCTAATACTAGGGAATCCTGTTTCTTTCAAAAGTGCCTAAAGGCAAAACAGGATGGGAGAGAGGGCATGGGGTATTTCTATGATCTGGGTTTGTTAAAAGATGCAGATACTTCAGTGCACATTCCATTGGTGAAAACTAGCTCACATTTCCTACCTAGAAACTAAGAAAGCTAAATTAGAAGCTAAGGTCTATGTGAGAAATCTATGGACTTTCTGTGCTATGGTACTTGGTGAAGAGCAGGTAAAATGTAACAGGTATTCAGACGTGTAAACGTGAGGTAACTACTAGTCATAAAGCAATTGGAAGTGCACACTGGTTGAGTCAACTCATAAAAAGTGAGGAATCAACCTGAAATGTCAAAAAAAAAGCAAGTATAGTCAAACATTATTAAGATACATAGCTGAGGTTTATCCTGCCTTATAGTAGACTAATAAATCATATAAAGACAAAGACTCAAGATAAGACTTTTAATGAATAGTTTCTGTGTCTTACTATTGATATTTTAATATTTACCTATTTACTTTGGTTTTACAGCCACATATAGCGATGTTCAGGTCTCACCCATTGCTCTGTGCTTAGCACTTAACCCTGGTTCTGAGCTTAGGAATCACTCTTGGCTATGTTCATGTGGTGCCAGAATTGAACACAGCTAGCCTTCATACAAACGAAATTGACTTACCTATTCTATTATCTCCTCCCCCTTAATAATATCCAAAGGCAAACATTTATTGATCTTATTCTGTTTCTGCAATCACTGGTTGATATTATTATATGTTTTCTTTGGGTAAACATGGTCTTATTTCACTTCAATAATGGTCAATATATACAATTGATTATAATAAGGATATCTCATTTCGGTGTGACATTTTGCTTTTGCAAATGTTTTCTGTTAGAGTTCATCTTCACAGTCGTCCTATAAAATAGGCTGGAAAAATAAAATTACAATTTCTGCATTAAAGAAGAGAAAGCTAAAAATTCAGTAGTAAGTGTTAGGGCTGTAAAAGTAGTCCAGATCTCTAACTTCTGGCTCATTTTCTGAAATCCTTAACAATCCGTTTGTTTTATAATTTTCTCCTTCCATTAGAGGGGATTGGGATTGGAGAACATGAATTAAAATTATCCTTCGTGCAAAGTGGAAATTTTATTTCCTCAATATTCCATGTGGGATGAATGATTTAGACCAGTTCTCACACACCTTCGAGCAACTACTTTAATTGTAAAAATAGGCTTACAAGGAAACAGACATTAAAAAATTGGCTTGTAGACTTGAACAGATGGAAACAAAAACTGACCCCTTTAGAATCTTTAATTTTTATTTTGTACATTTTATAACAATATGGTGTAAAATTATATAGTGAGAAGTCTGCCCTTCACATTGTTGGTATCCCATTTTCATTTTTAATAATTTGAAAAAAAGAGAGGTAGGGGCCTGAGCGATAGTCGAGCAGAGAGACTTTTTTATTTATTTATTTTGCTCTTTTTGGGTTACACCCGGCAATGCTCAGGGGGTTACTCCTGGCTCTTCACTCAGGAATTACTCTTGGCGGTGCTCTAGGGACCATATGGGATGCCGGGGATCGAAACTGGGCCGGCACAGACCGGCCGCTAGGCAAACGCCATACCCGCTGGACAATCGCTCTGGCTTAGAGGTGACTACAAGAGTATGCCACCCGCACGGCAAGCCTGGCAAGCTCCTCGTGTTGTATTTGATATGCCAAGTACCAGTAACATTTATATTAGGTCTCCGTGACCTAATATAATGGTTTCAGGCTCTTTCACTCTTCCTGGAGCAAGCGGATGCCTTTGGGTTCTACTAGCATGAGACAGGACATATGGTGATATTACTGGTGCCCGCTCTAGCAAATTGATGATCAACGGGGAAGATAGTGATAGTGATAGAATAATTTGAAAGGGTTTTTAATGAATTTTTTAGAAAGTTTAGCAAGTGGAGTACATTTAAATGAATGAATTTCAGGATGAAATTTTGTTTTATTATTTGTTTGTTTGTAGGGCCAAACCTGACATTAGAGCAGGGGCTGCACGGTGTGGGTCTTATGAGCGATGACCAACTGAGCGGGATCCAATCCAGGCCTCCCACATGCAGAGCAAGCACTTGAGCCTTCTTGGCTCAAAACCTCAGAGACTTTTTAAGGTGATTGTTAATGTGATGCGTTTTGAAGTCTTAATTCCTTTTAGGAATTGACACTACTCCCGTGATTGTGCTATTCTGTGAACAGTTTCACTTCCTGTGAATGAAACCATTCAGTGGTTAACCACTTCTGGCTGACGGGTTTAAAATTATGTGTCTCTAGCCCCTACCCGTGGTAATTTAGTGCAACAGCAAGCCAATGGAGAGAAGCCACCTTCAGAAAGCTAATGAATAATTAGGTGTGCATGGAATACAAATCGGGCCCATCACAGTGTCCTTATCAAAAAATGCTAGAAGACAGATCTCACCGCATGTTATGAATATTCATACATGTGCATTGTTTTATAATTTATTATAATTCAGTTTTTTCAAATTTTTGTGAAACTATGATGTACTCTGTTGGAAATCAGCAGAATCTTCCATATTTACCTACGTTTTGTGCTTATTAAAAAAAAACAGGACAAATCTTATATAAAAGGAATTTTTTATAGTAAAATGGAGCTTCAGAGGAATGAGAGAAGGGAGAGATATAGAGAGTAATGTGCTCAAGTGAGAATGCGGTCTTCTCCCAAGTCAAAGAGAGCTCAAGTACACGAATCCCTGGTTAGGGTATGAAAGCACACATCTCAAGAGGGGAGATGTGGATGACAGACACGTGTGCTCGGGAACCGCATGTGCTCAGCTGCGTGGGCTCAAGCACATGGACTCTGGCAGCATAAGCACAAAAATAGGAATTTCTGTAAACTGCTTTTCCCCCAAATGGTTAGTTCCACTGCCTTCAATGACACGGCTTGACCATTACTGCCCTCAGGTAGAGCGTTTTTGTTTCCATTTCTTTGCTTGGTGACTCCTTAGCACAGTAGGACACACGTTCTCTCAGCTTTCAATTCTGTTTTTGAAGCCCACGTAAGTGTAAGCCAGCCCTGTTCACCTCTTTCCAAATAAATAATGATTTTTCTATCATGAATAAACTTAGAAATTGATACTTACCTCTATCACTAATAAATCAAGGAAATTGAAACAAATAAATGATTTTAAAATAGCATTTATAATCAGTTGAATGTAATATTGTTTTCTTTATTGTGGAAGAGATTTAGGAGAGAAGGGAAAATGCTATACATATTTTTCTGACCTTTCCTTACATTGAAATAACATTCTCTTTACATTGAAATCTTTGAAAGTACTAGAAATAAAACCCTCATTATTCGGGAAAGCATACACTCTTACCAGTAGTTCTCATATATTACTCTATATTAGAATTGCCCAGAGCCTTGGAATTTCTTGGATGATTGTCCCCAACTCACATGTTTCTGAGTTTTGGAGGCTGGAGAAGTAGACAAGGATTAAGGTGCTTCCCTTGTTTATATCTGATCCAAGTCTGAACCTTGGCACTGCCTCTGGGCTCCTTAAAATCTCGAGGATTAATCTCTGAGCATCATGCCAGGAGAGAGCCCTGAAACTGTTAATGCGCTCTCTCCACCCCTGCCTAAAATAGAGAATTTGATTCTATGTATCTGGTGTGATGACTGATAATTTATATCACGTGTGTGAGACCGCTGTGATGTTTTTAGTTCAGGGACTATATTTTAAGAACCACTGATATTTGCAATTATGTCTTTGAGCCAAATTGTTACTTCCTATATTTATATGTGAGCAGAATATCCGATATGATCCGCTGAAATTTGTTTACATATGACCATCTTTTGTTTCCTTAGAATTGTTTACCCACACATATTTTCTTTAATAGTGTTTATATTTGTAGGAATGGCTGCTAATATTTAACATTAAATTCATTTGTTAGATCTCAAATATCAAGCTTTCTTCTTTAAAAACATACTAAAATTTAGATTTTATTAACTGTTTTACTGAAGTATTGTATGGCACAATTTCACGTGCAGATCTTAGTGCATGTTCCCACCTGCAATTATTAGAATTTTGCAAGCTGTTAGGATGGATTCCCCCATAGAGCATTCAATAAATGCCAGATGTTGTAGCAGTCAAGTGCAGGAGAATTTTCTCCATATTTTGAGATAGATGTCAGATGCCGTGAAACTAGCTGTAGGAAGATGGAATTATTGAAGGCTCATAGATGAAATATTTCCTTTTGTGTTGGCTCAGTGCATATTATTATCCAGGTTCTGTGCTGCACTTACTGTTGTGAACTGAGGAATATGCTTGATCTTTGTTTTAGAACCCACATCTCTAAAATCAGAATAATAATACCTTTCTCCTGGGGAAGTTTGAGGGTGGACTGAATTAGATCATTGAAAGTGTTTAAAACAGTATCTTACTCTTGGTCCAATTATACTAATAATTGACTCTGCCTCTTAGAGAAATCACAGTACAAAGCCCTTCTTAGGAATAGGACTCCTGATAGTGAGAATGCAAAGTTCAAAGAAATAAATAAAAATATAAATGAAACTCAGAACTGTGCTGGACAATTATAATTTCTGCTCCTTTCTTTTAAATGTCCCTTTCTTCCCTTTCCTCTGTTGATGTGTGAGCATTCAAAGTCACACATGTGATTCTTGATTGGGATCATGCTTCTTTAGCTGAAGTGCTCACACACACGCTTGCTGGGACTTGAACTTATTGTGGTGCTCCTGAACTCTGTGGATGGAGTTTTCTCTGGTGGTGGCTACAGCACTCACTCAGGATTCACACTCGTACTTGGGATTCACACTCGTGGCCTCAATGTTTGCACATCTCTTTTACTAGTAGTGTTTGCAGTTGTGGTGCTCAAACATACCTGGTTGCAGGATGGCTAGAAATCACTTGTGGCTTTAGAGATCTTAGGAGGGGGTGAGCAGAGAGGTCAGTGTTGCACTAGGCACAGTGGCAGCACCGGGGATTGAATTTTGAATTTATGACACAAGACAGGTTTTTTTTTCCCGTTGAGCCTTCTCCTGGCTTCCTAGCTCCTTTATCACAATTTACAAAATCACTCGATCACTTGATCACTTGAATCCCGTTATTCATCGATTTGCTCAAGTGGGCGCCAGCAATATTTCCATTTGACCCTATCACGTGCCAATGTAGCCCAATGGCATCTGGTTGCTTCAGGAATACAAAGAGCCTCAAACCGTTCATTCAGGGTCTTGACAAAGAAGTCTGACCATCTTGTAGGTGGGCGGCCACGTGATCTTTTGACATCCCGTGGGATCCAGTCTGTAACAGCTCTAGTCCAGTGGTCATCTCCAAATTGCATTACATGTCCAGCCCATCTGATTTTCGATGCCTTGGCAAACGAGACAGCATCCCTGACTCTGGAACGGCAACGGAGGTCGGAACTCCGGATTCATTCTCTCATTCTAGTGAGGCGTGATATTCGGAGCGTGAAAATTTAAAATTTACAAAATGGGATCCAAGAAATTGTTCAGTACAGTGGAGGGCACCCTTACATGTGTGAGGCTCTAAGTTTGGTCCCTAGTACCACAGGAGCTCAAAGTACCATCAGGTGACATGGTAGCCCCAAACACACCAGGTTGAAAAGAACCATATTTCATGGCCTGAAGACCAAGTAATCAGGCCCAAACTTCCAGGCTAAGCATCACCAGAAGTGACCTCTGAGTCCCTGAAGAAAATCACCAAAGAAAAGTGACTAAAGGTTATATTCTCCAGTACAGAAAGATCATTAATCAGCACCATGCTTTTAAGATAGAGTAGATGGTTCTTCGTTATATATTTGATTTCTGCCAGAGTGATGGATTGTCCACTCTAACAATGAAATTGCCAGGGGAAAATTGTAAAAAGTTAAGTCAAAAGAGAAAATAATGACTTGGGAGTCAAAGTATTCAGTAACATTTGGAGTTACAAGAAGGATTAGAATAAAGAAATCCATATGATATCAAATGAATGCAGACGAAGTCTTCAGAAGATGAGGAGAGTGATGACTTGGAAGAATGACGTGGCTAGATTGCTCCCAGTTAGGGAAGAGAAGAGGAAAACCCTGCAGTCCTCATTGCATCTCTGACCCCCTCAAATGGTCCTTTCTCTTACCCCTTTTTCTGTCTATCCCATGGATAATCTGGTGACATATTTTTTTGGTGTTTTTCATAAAAACCAACACAACACACTGCTCACTGTTGACTCTTTTGATTTCATTATTAATGCCATGCTTTTGTTTTTTTTTTTTTTTGCTTTTTAGGTCACACCCGGCGATGCTCAGGGGTTTCTCCTGGCTCTGCACTCAGGAATTACTCCTGGCGGTGCTCGGGGGACCATGTGGGATGCCGGGGATCGAACCCGGGCCGGCATGAGCCGGCCGCGTGCAAGGCAAACGCCCTACCCGCTGGGCTATCGCTCCGGCCCCGATTAATGCCATGCTTTTGGATGGTGGACTCAGCTATTTTCTACCTAGGAAATTCTAGTTGAGGGCTGGAACAGTAGTGCATTGGGTAGGGTACTTGCCTGGCTTGTCGCCAACCTGGCTCCATCACTTTTCTGACTCTTGTGAGAATGAACAGAAGGCAAGTTCCTGGGAAGCTGAACTCTGGAACACTGCACCATTTATTTGTCCTGATGCCCTCTTAGTTCCATGGCCTCTGTCTGATTTCTACACTTTCCCCTCAGACTTTTTTCTAGTGTGCCTTCCCCATTCTCTGACAAAATTATAATGTGCAATGTTATTTCATACCTTCATTTCTTTAGAGGTTCCTTACATTTGCAACCCTACATGGAATATGCTTTCCCCTTCTCTCTAGGTGTCAATGCTTATTATTTGGGGTGGCATTCTGTAATATTTCATCATCTTTTCTGGAGTCATAATGAATATTATATTATTTTTTGCTATTCTTTAATTTACTTAAAAAAGTAAAACTGAAGTAAGTTGGTTTCCTAACGTTAAATAAAAGCTACTATGTCATATTTAGGCTGAAGTTGTTTAATCAGTATTGCATTTTAAAGCAAACTTTGTAGTAGTGTATATAAATGACTAGGGGCCAGAGTGATATTCCAGCAGGTAGGGCTTTTTGCCTTGCACGCAGCCAAGCCGGGTTCGATCCCGGCATCCCATATGGTCCCTGAGCAACGCCAGGAGTAATTCCTGAGTGTAGAGCCAGGAGTAACCCCTGAGCATTGAAAGGTATGAGCCAAAAATCAATAAAAAATGAAAATAAATGACTAATGTTTAGCTTGCCTACATTCAGAGGTTGTTTATTAATGGCTAAAGCAATTTGGGTGAGAGATGATGAAAAGTTGAACCAAGGGAATAATGACAGTAATAGAACTGAAGAGTCAAGTGTATTACGGGGATATAATTAACAGAACTAGCCTAGAAATTGATAAAGAAAAGTTAAATTAAATTATCTGAGCACATTATATGTGTTTTTTTTTTTAAATTACCTCTTTAGGTAATTATTTAGAGATGGTACAAGGAGGTAATGTTGTATTGTATGTGATGATTCAGCAACACTGGTTCTGGCCCCAGGCACCACAAGTGATCTGCTGAATGCTCAGAAAGGAGCCTGGAATAGTCCCTGGGAACTGGGTCTCCAGCCCCTTCCCATTCATTTACTTGTTTTTATAATCCATCCACCGATTTTCTTGGAATTGTTTGCCTCCTTGTTATTTGATTTAGAATAAACCTTCAAACTTGAAGAGAGTGAAATACTTCGTAAACCATCAGTATCGTCATTAATGTAAAAACATATAAGATGTATTGAGCCAATTCTTGGTGAGTTTATACATATATTGTGATACTTTATATTACAGAAAGATTTTAAAGGGTTAAATTCATAATAAGTACTATAAGGTCCCCAATAATGAGATTTCTAGGTCTAGAAGAATTGGGAGCTTGGAGTTCAGGGATCTTTTGATATAAGATCCAGTTTGTGATCAACTTTCCAAAGTAATGTTATACAGAAAAGCTTATTTCACGTATTAATTTTGCTTGTAGTTTTCTGACTCTCTTTGCATACCAGTCATAAATTGTTTAGTCATAGGATTGGAAGTGCAAAAATGGCAGCTTTTTAAAAGCATATAGATATAAGTTTATCTTTCACGTTTCTATTTTTTGCACAGTAGAAGAAAACTTCTGTCTCCCAATTCAAATATAACTCATTCAGTCTGATCTAAAACTCAGTCTTTGAAAAAAAGACTCATTCATATCCCAAATCCTTCTGTTCTCTTCTGAGAAATCTTCATGAATTATTAGAATGGGGAGAGTTGATGGGAATGCCGGCTGGTACAGCCTTTCTGGAAAACAATATGGAGATTCCTCCAAAGACTAGAAATTGAACTCCCATTTGGCCCAGCCATACCACTCCTGGGAGGCCAAAAAATACACAGCAGAAACACCATTCCTACTTTTATGTTCATAGCAACATTATTCACAATAGCCAGAATCTGGAAACAACCAGAGTGCCCTAGAATCGACCGACTGGATAAAAGAAGCTTTGGTACATCTACACAACGGAATACTATGCAGCTGTTAGGAAAAAATTAAGTTATGAAATTTGCCTATAAATGGATGGACATGTAAAAGATCATGTTGAGTGAAATTAGCCAGAAGGAGAGAGACAGATATAGAATGACTGCATTTATTTGCACGACATAAATATATATGTATATATTATGGTACCACTATCCAAGGTCAAGTGAAACATGTATCAGGAGGTTCTGTCAAAGGTGGAAATTATCACAAACGTGTGGGAGTCAGAGGCTAGGTAAGACAGAAAATGGAACAGCGTGCTAACAATTGTCGAAAGTACTAATACCAACCTAGAACTGAGCATTAAATACAGGCAAAAAGATACACATGACAACACTTTAATGTATGTTCTGTAATCCACAATCTGGAAGGGAAGGAAAATAGAAAGAGGTAGAGAGAAAGGGAAATAAATAAAGAACCTGCCATGGAGGCAGACTGGGGAGGTGGGGAGGGAACCGGGACATTGGTGGTAGGAGATGGGCACTGGTGGAGGGATGGGTGCTGGAACACTGTAAGACCAAAACCCAAATATGAACATCTTTGTAATTGTATCTCTCACGGTGGTATAATAAAATACTTACAAAAAATAAAAAAATAAAAACAAGAAAAAGAAAATAAAAAAATAAATAAGAGAATGGGGGAGTTGAGCATGATTACCTATTATCACAGTACCAGGATGACACGCCTTGTTATCTGCCATTAGTGCCTACCAACAGTGCTGTCTGCTAAGTGCAGAAGTTTGTGATGTCTCAAATCCCAAGCAACCATCCAATCATGCACAATGTTTCTCATAGCATGTATCCCAGTCTGTTATAGTTATTAAATCCATAATGCATATGAAATATATAATATGCCACAGTTTCAATTTTTTTACTATAAATGATTATTATGTATGACTGTGCTAAACTTTCAAAGGATTTCTTTGGTAAATGCACTCATTATTTTTTCTGAATTTCCTGAAATGTAATTATTACATGAGAAGACATCTCTTTTTATAAATTAGTGCTAAAACAGTTGATAAAAATTAGCTTCATATGTTTTTATGGGAATGAAATATTGAGCTCTGGCCATCATTTTATCATCAATATATTCAGTTAACTTACTGAAGAAAATATCAAACCTTAATTTATATTAATTGATGTTGCAGGAAGCCTCTGCATCTGCCCTGGATTGCCTCCTGAAGATCACTTTGTAGATAGGGGGTAGTTTAAGTGTGGCAGTTTATCTGATCATGTATTCTGTACTGGATGGTATAAATATTCTCTCATGCTACCACAATCATCGTGGGACTAGCTAGATCTTACCAGCATATTTGCCTGGCCACTTTGGATCTTTAAGTAATTAGACCAGAGAGAAATGCTGTTTGCCTCCAAGCAAGCAAGCATGGCTCCCTGATAATTCAAACGCAACTAAAATACAAACTACAGTGAAGTTGACCGAGACTCTTGTGAAGGCTTGGAGAAATATTTAACTGGCATTAGTATAGTCTTTGGTACAGAGACATGCCATCTCAGAAACCCCCTTCTCTACCCTATAAAGGCATTTCCAAGCAGATCTTGGCTCAAAACATTAGCATATAAAAGGGCCTAGGGGAGGTGCTGGGAGAAATTACCTGAGGGCATTTGACCCTCCCTGCTTCCCATAATAGTGGGAGGTCTGAGTTGCAGGAGTATAAAACCAGCCTGCTTCCTCTCTGGCTCTCTCCCTTTTTGGGCTCTCTCTTTTTGGGCTCCCACCATTCTTTGGAGTTTTGTCTTTGTCTCCCTCTTTACAGGGCCTTCCTTAACACGTGTCTTGGTTCTAGCCGGGAATCCTAAGCACAGGGTTTTTCCTATTGCTGATTTGTATGTTTGAACCTGTGATAAGTAAAGCATTTTAAAACCCTGCCAGATTCCTGAGTTTTCATCCATTCCCGCCTGCTTCAGAGGTAGAAGGGAACTCGCTTCCTGGCACTGTTGGGGACCCCAGTGGCATCCCCGACAATTTGATATTGTTCATAATTATATAAATATATTCACTAAAATGTATAATTAAGTCATGCCATAATTCTGCATAATATATCACTCCCTATTTTATAGCTCAATTGAGGCACACAGGTTAAAGATTCTGATTATGTTTTCTTCCTTTTTTAAAAGATTTTGATTTACAATTATTTTTTGTAGAAATAAATCCATTGAAACTTTGGAGTTTAGGTCTAACACCAGGACATGTTTTCACCAACCCATTGTATTTATTTGAACAATAGATTCTAATGGCAGTTGACAATGCTCTTTATATCATAATATTGCTCTCATAATATTACTATATTTTTATGGAATTTAAGTAAATGCTTATGCCTTGGATTCTTTGCTTAAAGACCCTTATTCTCGGCTATCCTTAATCTTTCATTTTTGCCATCAGATTATATAAAAAATATGTTTTATGTAGTTTATGCAGTAAATTAAGTGTATGTGTTTTATATTTCCTCCCATATATTACAAGTTTTTGTTCTGCTTTTGTTTGGCTTGGTCTAGATTTTAGGCTAGAGTAAAACCTAAACAAAACCCAAACTAGCTCTTAACTCAGGCATAATTCCTGGTGGGGCTCAAGGGAACACAAAGCGGGGCAGGGACTAAACCCAGATCATCTGCATACAAGTACGTCTTGCATGTATTTCTAGTCTCAAGATTACAACTTTTGCAAAGATACTGATTTGCTTTAAGGGTCATGATGTTTTTTACGTATACTTATTAATTAATGCAACGTGTATACAGTAAATTAAAATGTACAGGGATTATTTTTAATGGATATTAACTTGAAGATCATTTGTATATTAGTACAAATTGATTGCCACTCTAGTCACAGCTATTATCTGAGCCAAGTTTCACATGTAAGAGATGCTGCACAAGTCTAGAGTAGCTGGACTTCCTGGGATTCCTGGAAACAATCCTCTTCCATAGAAGAAATAGTTCTGAGCGAAACCTAAGGTTTCCGTAACAAGATCTTGAAGCCAACCTGCTGAATTTCCACACACATTTACACTTAAGTCCCAGGAGGCTTATAACAAGAAACAGTGACACAGTTCTCATGCATTTGAAAAATGAAAATATTCTTGCTTTCATTTTTCATGCATCCTATTCTATGAGTTTAAATAATTATTTCCTCCTTATTTCATGCCTTCACAAAACAAAATCCATGAAACAGGCGTTTATGGAAGTGCTGTCATAAAGGAAGTTTAAATATCTGACTAAGAAGATGGTGGGCAGCCTTAGAATAGCTATCCTCTGAATTTTTTAATTAATATTTTATTATACCACATGAGATATACAATTACAAAGTTGTTCATGTTTTGGGGTTTCGGTTACAGTGTTCCAGCCCCATCCCTCCACCAGTGCCCATTTCCTAAATTTTTATGACAGGCAAAATTGTCTAGTGGACTGGAGGGAGAGGTGTCAAATATGAGAGCAGTTCAGAAACAGAAACTAAGAGTATGACTTCTTCATGCCTTCATTGCCAAACCTCTCAAATTCATTGGGTCACACCCAGCAGTGTTCCAGGCTTCCTCCTGTCTGTGTGCTCAGGGATTTCTCCTGTCAGGGACAACGTGTGGTGTAGAGGAGCCAGCACATGGCAGCTGCATGCAAAGCAAATGCCTCTGTGCTATCTCTCTCTCTCTCTCTGGCCTCTTTAGCAACTATGTTGAAAGCCATCTTTAGTGAATGAAACTGATGTTATCATGATGATAATAATAACAAACATTTCTCCTGGCAACGTTCCTATTTAGATCAGACACAATTGTGTAATTTAAGAATTATTAGTATTGGTTATTAAATTTGATTATTTTATTATTATTTTGATATTTTGATTATTTACTATTTATTTTGATAAGAATAATCAGCGATTTAAAAAAGGATTAGAGCAAAACTCCAGTTTCCCTCCAAGAAGGTGTTCATTAGGTCTTAAAGTCATACTGACTCCAGAACACAGGTTCTTTATCTTTGTGGGATCCTTTAAATCAGACTGGTTCTTATAAGTAGCTTCTTTTGGAGATAAAAATAACAAACTTCAGGAGGCCAGGAGTTACTACAGGGGTTAAGACACTTGCTTTGCATGTAGCTGACCCAGTTCAATCTGCCGCAAAACAGATCGACTCCTGAACAACACCAGGAGTGACCCCTGAGCACAGTGTCAGGAGTAAGCTTGCCATGTAGAGTCCTAAAACTACAACAGAATAATTTGTTGTAGTTCAGCAAAAAAAGAAAAAAAGTTCAGCTCTGATCCAACTTAAAATTTCAACTAAAAATGAGGCCGGAGCGATAGCCCAGCGGGTAGGGTGTTTGCCTTTCACGCGGCCTGCCTGTGCTGCCCTGGGTTCGATCCCCGGCATCCCATATGGTCCCCCGAGCACCGCCAGGAGTAATTCCTGAGTGCAGAGCCAGGAGTGACCCCTGAGCATCGCTGGGTGTGACCCAAAAAGCAAAAAAAAAAAAAAAAAATTCAACTAAAAGTCTTCTAAATAATTAGTATAATTTGAGTGATTTATAGATACAGAGGAATGTTTGGTGTTTTAGATTTGAAGTCCATTAATCTGTATAAAATAAAGATTTATAATAATAAAATTAGAGTACATCTTAATTGAGAAAAATCATAAATAAGAAATAAAATACATGTTTAGAAATAATATGCTTTTTTTCTAATTAAGAAAATGATTTCTGAAAATGATTATTTAGATTTGGTAAAATCACAAATTGATATTTCAACATCAGCATCATAGACAAAATGAAAGAACATAATAGCAAGACATAATTTTTCTACTGTGAAGGGATATGTGTGTGTGCATGTGTGTGTGTGTGGTGTGTGTATATGTGTGTGTGTGTGTGTGTGTGTGTGTGTGTTTGGGCCACACCTGGTAGGGCCCAGGATGTAGATCTGGCTATGTCTTAGAGGTGTGATTCCTCGTAGTGATCCGAGACTATAGGTGGTACCAGGGATTGTATCTGTGTTGACCACTTGCTTGCAAGGCAAAACCTTATCTAATGTACTAGCTGTCTCTATTGTATAACTGGATATTTCAGGTTATTTCTGCATATTATGAAAGATAATCACCGATATGTTTGTATTATGATGCCATTTTGTATTTTCTAAAATATTATTTCCCTTGTATGTTGGTAAGTTTGTGCATGAGATTCACTAAAAATATTAGCAGTGTTGGGCCAGATAGAAACTACAAAAAGGAGCACTTGTATACAACTGGGACCATGATCACGGTTCAAATAGTCACACAGCATATGAAACCATGACCAAAGAGAGGAGTGACCGCTAAGGAATCGATGTATACCCATCCTCCACTATAAACAAATTTAGCAGTCTCGATTTTAGTTTACATTTAATAGAAAGAAGACACTAGCATATGAGTGTGCAGCAATATGTTAGTAAGGACATTTACATATAATAGAAATGTATATATATATATACATATATATCATATATATCAATAAATGCTTGGGTTTTGAGGTGACTACAAGAGAATCTCACCCCGCACGGCAGAGCCTGCAAGCTACCCATGTTGTAGTTGACATGCCAAATGCCAGTAACAGTTATAGACCTCATTCCCATGACTTCTTGATGGAATGGTTTGAGGCTCTTTATGTTCCTGGAGCGGTACGTATTGAGATGTTACTGGTGCCCACTTGAGCAAATAGATGATCTACAGGAAGACAGTGATACAGTGATATATATATATGTATATGTGTGTGTGTGTGTGTGTGTATATATATATATATATATATATATATACTCCTAGTGTTGCTAAACCACCATGTGTCTGGCTCCAACAGAAGCTTATTCACTTGATCACTTGATCACTTGACATCCCGTTATTCATCGATTTGCTCAAGCGGGCACCAGTAATATTTCCATTTGACCCTGTCACGTGCCAGTATAGCCCAAAGGCATCTGTTGCTTCAGGAATACAAACAGCCTCAAACCGCTTCGTTCAGGTTCTTGACAAAGAAGTCTGACCATCTTGTAGGTGGGCGGCCAAGTGATCTTTTGACATCCTGTGGGATCCAGTTGGTAACGGCTCTAGTCCAGCGGTCGTCCCAAATCGCATTACATGTCCAGCCCATCTGATTTTTGATGGCTTGGCAAATGAGACAGTGTGCCTGACTCTGGAACAGCGGAGCTCCAGATTCCTTCTTTCTCTCTTGAGTGAGGCGTGATATTCCAAGCATAGCTCTTTCGATTCCTCTTTGAAAGACCCGAATAGCAAAACCCCTAAACATGAACAACTTTGTAACTGTATATCTCACGGTAACATAATAAACTATTAATTAAAAAATGCCATCATGTATATCTATATTAATGTGTTATGTAGTAAAGTATGTAGGCATACAAAAATCTACAGTTACATTTCAAATTATATAAAAATGGGTGGAGGTTACATGTTATGGAGATATTTTCATTCCTTAGCTTCTCTACCTATAATTTAATAGAATTTTTCCAAAAGTATTGATTTTTTCCAAAACCTTATTTACATTGCTGACCTAGGTTCATTCCCTGACACCACATTTGGTCCCCTGAGTCCAACCAGGAGTGATTTCTGACACAGAACCAGGAATAATTTCTGATTAACAGTGGTCAGATTTAGTGAGACCCTAAAACAAAAACATATTTGTTATCCTCTGATATTTATTATTCATATATTGAATGTACAGTTTACCTTTTTAGTCTAATTGATCCAAGTTTCAGGCTTTATTTTATTTATTTTATTTTTATTTTTATGGATCACACCAGGGATTACTCCTGGCACTGTAGTTAGGAATCACTCCTGGTGAGCTCAGGCACTGTATGGGATGCCAGGGATCAAATCCAGGTAGGGCACATTCAAGGCGAGTGCCCTACATAATGCGCTATCTCTTCAGTCCTCCAATTCCAATTTTGTTTTACTACATCATCTATCATATTCTGTCTGGTAAAAACATTTCTTTTATGTAAATTGAGCCACCCAGAAAATTCTAAATTTATAATTAGATTGCACTTGTTTCTATTAGTGGATACTCAATAACATTTGAAAAGTGTTAACATTTTATTTATAGAATGTTTTCATGTTTTCCCTTATTTTTAATCATAATCCTCTATGAAAGAGTTTTCTGTTCTCTATATCAAATTTCCAACCTGTGGTTTATAATTCACTTCTTTATTATCTATTGCAACATCTGAGCTATAGACACATATTCTTTCTCTATACATTTATGTGATCACACTTCAAGTGGCATATAAATGGAAAATGTAGTTGACAAAAAACTTAGAAATTGCAATTAGTCCATAAACTGATGCCAACATATATCAATACATATATCAGACAACAAATTTAATGAAATCCTCACGGAGAGTAGACACATTTTTAAGAAAGATTCTGAACAAGTCAACCCAGGTGCCTTCCTTTCACAAGGTCAGGCAGGATTATTTTCAGTGCAGTTGAAGCAGGGGACAGAAAAACGCAGACTGATTTGCAAGCAGTTTCCTCAATAGTCATTGGAAAAGGAGTTTTGCTTTGTCACAAGTGAGCAGTCCCTGATTTTGAAAGAGAATGAATCATTCCCCTTTGAAACAGGAGATAAGTGGAAGAAGGCTGTTTAAAAAATTATTTTTACAAGTATTTCCTTTTGAGCTATGACTTCTTAAACTGGAATGTGATCCAGAATAGCTTTGCTTTGAATCCAACATTTGTCTTAAGCATTTTCACTGTCTCTCTTTTCACTCGCCCCATCTCACTTTATTTCCTCCCTCTCTGTTCAATAGATTTACACTGACTGGGCCAACCACTATCTAGCAAAAATCGGGCCACAAGCGGCTGATCAAGGACTTGCAACAGGACATTGCAGATGGAGTACTGCTAGCCGAAATCATCCAGATCATTGGTAAGAAAAACCAAGAAAGTTGCTGCTTCTTTGCTCTTTGAAAAATGCAAGTTAAGTTCATTACAAACTTGCTCCATGTGTCTCTGAAATTAATGTAGTTCTCTTTGTGATTTGATTAAATATGTTTATGTGAGAATGTTTGGGGGGGAAAAAGAGGCAGCTTGGCCCTACTTTTAAATGTCTTGAACTGTGTCTTTACATACATTGGATTGTCAGAAATGAACGCTTCATTAAACCATATGTCTCCCATGTGTGCATTTCATTAGCTGGAGCAACTCATACACTCTGAGATTCCTTGAAACTGTATCCTGATCTAGCAGGGACAATTGTGAAAGGTTTCATGTCAGCAGTCATTTGGCACTGCTAAAGAATTAGCAGCAACTTCCTTCTCACTCACTTTGTTTTTGTTCTTTTTTCTTTTGCCTGATTTGTGCATATGAAATTGGCGGCTGTTAACAAGTGTGCCCTCTTGTACACAGTGTGAGAGACAGAGTGAATGTGAAGCAGCTTTTTGCTTGGTGGTTTTTTGCTTTGTTTTTTTTTTCCTTTAGTCTCCTTTTTGTGTGTATTTCACTTCATGGCTTAAGCATGTCGTTCTTTTTTTCTCTCTTTTATTTTGTGTCTTGGCTTTAGCAAATGAAAAAGTTGAAGATATCAATGGATGTCCTAGGAGTCAATCTCAGATGGTAAGAATCATATTTATTCTAAATGAATATTTATATTCACTTCCTGATTTAACTAAATTAATAAATGGAATTGGAAATATTTTGCATGTCTCTCTGCTTAAGAAACCATTTGATCATAATCTATCATATATATTTCTTTGGATATAATGTATAAACAGTTGAATGTGTATGCCTACTAAATAACATATCTCCAGATGTTTTATCAGATCCTTGGCTTGTTTTATTATTGTTCAGATGTCAGAATATTTTAGCTTAATACTGGTCTTTGTGATAATAAATCATATTTCCAAATGTAAGCAGAGGCTATTTGTCTGAACAACTCATTTTAAGAATAGAATAAGTTTAAATAAGTGAAATTGTCATATGTGTTATACAAATATGAAATAGTGCTTTCTCTGTTCATGATAGAGTCCTGTGTAAGCACATAGATCTGCAACATTTTGGGAAATAATTCTGTAGACACACTACTGGAAGTTTTTTGAGCACTGACTGAATGTGAAATATGATACATTGCCCTTCCATTGATCTAAGGCCCCAGCCTTCTCTTAGCTTTACCAACTGAGAAAGTTCATATTTTATAAGAAAATAATGTAGTGATGAATGTCTGGGATACAAACTCAACACTCAATTAAGTAGCAACAAATTCATTTTAGAGAACAAACTAAAATACAATCAGCCTCAGTTGGAGATACATCAGCAAGTGTCAGGAATGGCAACCAAAATTTCCAAGAGGAGGTCTCTTCCCCAAAAATTCTCTTTTAGCACTGAATGGGCTTTAAGCAAACTTAATAATAACTTAATTGTCAGTTATTGGAAAAATGAAAAAATGTCAACTTTATTTTTACTTACTATCTTAATCTGCTTGTCTGGTGTGTGTGTGTGTGTGTGTGTGTGTGTGTGTGTGTGTTGATATATATTCTTACACTCTTAAACGACCTATTGCAGTTATATGAACTCTATGTAAGTAATGTGAAAATAATCAATGTAAAGAGAAATTATCTGTAAAATACTTTAGATTTGAGAAATTTTCTTTTCTAGTTACATAAATATGCCCAAATGACCAAATTGATATTATTTATTATTGTTTCCTGAACTTTTACATTATAATAGCCTCAGGTAATTGCTACAATAATATATGATATTAAGAAAGATGTATATGTTAACTGTGTTCAAGAATTTTCATCTATGATATGAAACTAACTAGTCTATGAGAATGACAGATAATTGAATGTATTTTACTACTGCCAAAAGTGATACGAAAATGCATAACATTGTTGCTAAAAACTGTCATGAATTACACCTGCTAAAGGATTTTTAAGATTATATATTTAAGAGATCTAAATTTCTTAAATATGTTTCAGTTTCGTATTTCTTTCATCATCACTATTTGTTTTGTTTTTGTGATATCAACATAGAAATTGTCAGATACTGAAGTTCTTACTCTATTGACTGTCATTTCAGTTTGATTTTGATAACAGAAATTCTTATAAATAGCCAACTTAATACTTCTTGAGGGAAGTAGAAAACTTTAATTCACTAACTATACTACTTCCTATTATCCATGAAATTTCATGTAACATTTAGCATGCATATTTAGCTGAAATTTCTGCTTCAGAATAAAGTGAAAAAAAAGGAAAAAATCAAAGCTTAAGTGGAAATTCTATGGGGAAAAAAGTAGTATTTGCAGTTAGAAAATGCCAAATCATCTTGAATTTTGACTTAAAATTACTTGAATTCTAATTTTGTTCTGATTTGGTTGAATTTTGAATCTGAAATTGCCTCATCCTCAATATGTTGACAAGAGATAGTGTAACATTTTGGATGAATTATTCTTGTCTCTGTTTTTAAAAATTGGCCTTAGCACTATATTTTTAATGAGTAAAAATTCCAGATTTTAACTGAGGCAAGAAAGTAGAGGAAAGAGAATTACAATAGTATGACTAGGTTATGAATTTCATATATCTAGTCCAAACAGGATGTTCCCTGTTTTTTTTATTGCATAGAAGCAAGAAGAATTGCATTAGTAATAATGAGTGCTAGCCTTAGTCATACAACTATTGTGACACATATTTTTTATATTTGATCTTTGATTTTGGCATTTTGTTTCTGCTTGTAGTTTTCGACAAAGGTAAGGCAAACCTAGGTTTATAAATATTCTAGTCACCAATTGTCCTTATTCAAATTTAAAACTGATAAACTTTATTGGAATATTTAAAATGCTTAAAAATAAAAGTTTTGGTGCCATAAATATAGTACAGCAGATAGGGCACTCGCCATGCTTGCTGCTGACCTGAGTTCAACCCCTAGCACATGGTAACCCAAGCACCACTAGGAATGATTCTTGAGACAGAGCTGGGACTTAGCCCTGAGCACCACCTCGTATTCTCCCCAGAAAAAAAGGAATGGAATTTCTTCTGTAGTACAAATCTACTGTATAGTAATGATTATCAAAATAGCCAGGTAGTTTATAATTTGAACAATTAACTGAGCTTCAATTTGTCTTGGAAGGAATGAACTTAATATGTTACAGAAACTGATAGACAATTGATATAGTTTGAACACAACAAGAGGGCTTTGGGAGGGATAGAGGAGCCTGGATCTGTAGACCAAATTAAGAAGTTTGTGTTTTGAGTCATAGGTATTAACTCATCAGGAGATATTTGCTTAGCCTGCATAAAGTCTCAATTTTGATCCTCAGCACAGCAATAGATAGATAGATAGATAGATAGATAGATAGATAGATAGATAGATAGATAGATAGATAGATGATAGATAGATAGATAGATGATAGATAGATAGATAGATAGATAGATAGATAGATAGATAGATAGATAGATAGATAGATAGATAGAAAAAAAGAAAAGAGAAATAAGAATTTTTTTTTTGCTCTAAGACTATTGAGGAGACGAGACTTTGAAAGATTTTTCAAAGCTTGAAAAATACACTTGTCACTTGTCACTTGCTTCCCATTGTCCACAATTTGCTCCAGTGGGCGCCAGTAACATCTCCATTCATTGGGAATGAGATCTATTATTATTATTACTGTTTCTGGCATATCGAATATCTAATATAAATATCTAAAAATAGTACTATAAAACACAATATTGTGTTCTGATAAGTCGAATTTGATAAATCAATTGGAACTTTGAGTAAGTGATAAATTTTAGTCAATTACCATGTTACTAATGTATCAGTAAAAGTAAGGTGTAGATAGAATATTTCTAATGCATAGGGAATGGCCAAAGTCATGGACAGGGATGAAATCCTATATATTTACAAACTCAGAAAAGAAGAAGACAGAATTTGTCAAACTGGAAATGATCAAAATATGATATGCAGAGGTATTGAAGTTACAGAGGAGAGTAGTGAGAGTGAGTTCATCATTGAAAGAAAGAATGGATCGATAGTGGTGGTTGTCTAAAAGAGCAAGGGCAACAAATTCTGGTGTGGATGAGGGGAGAGGGGACTCTCATCCATTGTTAATGCAAATGTCTACTGATACAGCCTTTTTGGAAAACAATATGGACATTCCTCCAAAGACTAGTGAGCTCCCGCTCCACCCAGCTATACCACTCCTGAGAATATACCCTGGGAATCCAAAAACACATTACAGAAACATCATTTGCACTTTTGTTTTCATAGCAGCACTATTCACAATAGCCAGAATCTGGAAACAACCAGAGTGCCCAAGAACTGATGACTGGATAAAGAAACTTTGGTACATCTATACAATGGAATACTATACAGCTGTAGGGAAAATGAAGTTATTAAATTTGCCTATAAATGGATGGACATAGAAAGGATCATGTTGAGTGAAATTAGCCAGAAGAAAAAGACAGATATAGAATGACTGCATTTACTTGCATTATACTTATATATGATATATATAATATAATATATAGCATATATTATATTATATATCATATATAAGTATAATGCAAGTAAATGCAGTCATTCTCTATATAATATAATATAATATAATATAATATAATATAATATAATATAATATAATATAATATAATATAATATAATATAATATAATATAATATAATATAATATAATATAATATAATATAATATAATATAATATAATATAATATATAATATCTGATATCTGATATAATATAAAATATAATTTATAATATATAATATATGATATATAATATATAATATATGATATAATATGTAGTATATGATATATAATATAATATGTATATTCTTTTCATTTTCTACATAACACAGTATATATACCCATATTTCCACAAAGTTATAAGTCAGTGTGACAGGACAAAGATGGAAATGTATACAACTATTTTTCAACATTAATGCCATCAGACAGATTTCAAATGTTTTTATCTGTCAATTTCTTTCAAATTTTTAAATTTAATTTCAAATTTAATTTATTTCAAATAAATTTGAAACAATCTTTCAAATTTAATATATTATAATATATTAAATATATTATGAAACCAATATTCAAAGTCAGGCAAAACATGGATCGGGATGTCTTGTCAAAGGGGGAATCTACCTCAAATGAGTGGGAGTCAGGAGTTTAGGTAATATGGAGAATGGAACAGTGTACTAATAATTGTCGAAAGTGATAATACCAGCCTAAAAGTGAGCATTGAGCACAGGCAAAAAGATACACATGATAACCTCTAAATGTATATATTGTAATCCACAGAGTGTAAGAGAAGGAAGAGAGAGAGAGAAAGAAAGAGAAAGAGAGAAAAGAGATAAAGAACCTGCCATAGAGGCAGGCTAGGGGATGGGGAGGAATTGGGGACATGATGGTGGGAGATGGGCACTGGTGGAGGGATGGGTGCTGGAACACTGTAAGACCGAAACCCAAACATGAACTTCTTTGTAATTGTTATCTCACGGTGGTATAATAAAAAGAAATAGTGGTGGTTGGTGTGGGTTATCCTTAGTGGGCTATGGTAACTTTAGCTACTAGGAATAATGCTTTGACACAGGAAAGAGTATGATAGCAGAATGTGTCAGGTGCTACTAAAAGCCCTGTAACTAACTCTCTGGTGTTTCTGCAGGGAAAGTTATTTCTGATAATTAGATAGACTTCAGTTACCTTTATTTTGACACTTTCTATAAAATGATCTTGTGTTTAGTAACGACATGTCTAGAGGTATAGATATATGTATATGTATGTACTAAATGTGATTAGAAGCTGGTGTTTCATGGGAAGCTAACATAAAGAGAAACAGGCAGAGGATTTGGAAGCAATAGAGAGAGAGGAGAACTTGGAGCGATGCAAAATTTGAAAGAAATTGACAGATAGAAACATTTGAAATCTGTCTGATGGCATTAATGTTGAAAAATAGTGGAATACATTTCCATCTTTGTCCTGTCACACTGACTTATAACTTTGTGGAAATATGGGTATATATACTGTGTTATGTAGAAAATGAAAAAGAAGAAATATCTTCAGAGACCAACTCTGTTCTTAGAATGATAAAGAAAACCAATAATAATCCTTTTCGGGTAAGATGGGCCATGTTTAAGAGAACTGTGAACTTAGCCTTTCATTAAACTTTTAGCATGGTTCTTGAGAGATATTTTCCCTGTTTATTGTTTCAAAATCATTTTCTATTTTAAAGTAACTTTGAAACTAAGACTGTTCTGAAAAACAGATCTTATCAGAGCTTATTCCACACTATATTTAACCTGAGCCAGAGATGAAGTTACTAATAGGGGTGACACCTGTTGAGTCATTTTGGGGTGGGTGGCATCAGGATTCAAAATATATTCTGCATGCCACAACTTTGGTGAGATTACATGAAGAAATAAATGAGTAAACTATAAATACCAAGAATTTCCAGAATGCCCAACAGATTAAATATAGCAGGCAAGAAATGCCCAACATTTATTTGAAATGTAGAGACACAAGTACATGGGTCTTAAGATAAAAATGTAAGATATGTAATGGAAAAGCTGTTTTGAATACCAATTTTTCTTCATTTTAAAATAGACCATTATATTAAGAATCTTCACAGCAGCATGCTGAGTAGGATTGTGTGAAGTAGTTGCAAATGAAGAATTAGGTTCTATAGCATAGTTAAGGATATCTTTTCTTTCAAAGGGGTGCCAGTAATGTCTCCATTAGTTGGGAATGAGGTCCATTATTGTTATGGACCTAATAATATCAAATTATATTTGCATATCAAATACACCATGGGTAGCTTGTTAGGCTCTCCTGTGGCTCTGCATTCATCCCAGGGAACCCAGTCTTTTTCTGTGTCAAACCATCAACCATCCAGGGGCCACAGGGCACAGCCCTGGGTGTAGACAAACCTGTCTCCTGTCTGCCACCTTTCGACACTGCTGGGCACTGCAGACACACCTGCAACACCTCTAGGGGCAGGATAATTTGATCATTATATCATATTATTTAATATTTTCTGATAGGAAGATGTTGTGAATATGCCTTATCTATTTTTATTCAAGGGAAATGAAACTTCAAGTTTCACTATTCTCTTAGTTCCCTGAATCCAAATCCCAGGATTAAGACTTATGGAAAAAGACACTTTCATAGATTTCAGAGACTTCTTAATTTATTTTTATACTTTACAGGCTTTATGGAACAATGAAACTATTACTATAGAGAATGCACTCTGTGCTTTAATCAGCAATTATTTCTTTCTTTAAAATTTTTTTTTGCTGTTTTGGTTCACACCCTGCGATGCTCAGTGGTTGCTCTTGGCTCTGCACTCAGGAATCACCCAGGTTGTGCGTGGGGGGACCATGAGGATGCTGGCAAGAGAACCCTGGTCAGCCACATGCAAGGCAAACACCCTTCCCACTGCACTATTACTTTGGCCCAACATTCTGCTCTCTATGCTTTCAATGCCTTCCCTCACAGTTTCTAATTGCTGCTCCTCTTAAGGATCTATTAATGTGAAATAAGAAAATGAAGTTCCTAACCAAATAGGGAAAGATAAAATGCTGGAATGCTCTTAAAGGTTTAATAAAAACCTTATAAATCGCACCCTGCAGGATTCTAGCATTATGACTCAGAGGAGTGTAATATTGCTAAGTTAGTACATGCACATGATCCCTTGCCATTTTTGAAACTGTTCTTCTTCTGGAATGGATAATAAAATATAACTTCAAGAAGACAAATGCTTCACTATAAATATAACTCTGATCTCTAATGAAATATTATATAAATATCTATTTGTTGTTTGCTTTAGTGACTTTATTCTTTTCATATAGGTTTAGAATGTGGCAGATTAGTCAATATTAGTAATTCTAGGGATTTATATTTAGCTATCAAAATATTACACTAATAATTTTTAAAAACAAGTACCTCTCTGATAATTTTTCTATATTCTAGTAATTTGAAGGTCAGATGAAATAATTGAAGTTACAATGGGGAGTCAATAAGAGGAATGTAGAAATGATATGTCATGTAGAAATGACAAAGGACACTGACATTCTAATTTTGAATGTGCCCAGGATAAACACTTCAGTAAACAGTCTCTGCTAATTCTTATTAAAGGGAAATAGACTGACAAACTGCAAAGTCCAATGTAAACGACTTCAAAATTATTTTTAACTGTATTATCTCATGACATGTAATTAATTTTAAAATGTCAAATGTAACATTGACTTGCTGAGTTGATTTGGCAAAACACTAATGGCTTAAGATCATGATTTCTGTTCAGTGTTTTTATTTTAGAGATATATTTGGACTTTTCATCATAATAGCTTATAAAGCTACATTTATAATCACTGTATCACTGTCTTCCTGTTCATCATCAATTTCCTCAAGCGGGCACCAGTAACATCTCCATATGTCCTGTCACATGCTAGTAGAGCCCAAGAGCATGCATATGCTTGCTCCAGGAACATAAAGAGCTTCAAACCATTCCATCAGGTCATTGGAATGAGGTCTATAATTGTTACTGGCATTTGACCTATCAAATACGATATGGGTAGCTTGCCAGGCTCTGCCCTGAGGGTGGGATACTCTTGTAGTCACCTCTGATCTCCAGCATTTATTGATGAACCGCACTGCTTGAGGCGCACGACCAGGGCTGTGATCAGCTCTTCTGCTGGGTGGGGAGTCTGGATATGGAAAATGGTGGCCCTCAAGGTGTGGGGGGGTCCTCCGACTTCTTGCGAGGCTCTGCTGGGTGGCGGGCCAGGGCTAGAACCCGCCATCCCTCCCAGGAACCTCGTTATCAGCTGGGCACAGGGAGAGCCGGTAGTAGCTCTGCCCAATGTATGCGAGTCTCTGAATCAGCATACCTGGGCTGTGCTTGAAAAAGACTGCTGTAGGGTGGGTCTCTATGAGCTAGGCTTTGATCAGCTCTTCTGCTGGGTGGAGTTCTGATGAAAGGGGAGTCCAGATGTGGAAAATGACAGCCATATTTATAATATAATAAAATATTTTAAAATATTTTATTATATTTAAAAATATATGTAAAGTATATGTTAGTTTTCAAAGATAGAGAGCAGCAATATCAAAATTGCATTTTAAAGGAATAAACTGGTATAACATTTAGAAAGAAAATGATTATTGCAAGAATGTTTTTCAACATGTAATTTACATTATAGAATAGTTTAAAGTTCTCTTATTTTTATAAAAGCAAAGGTTGATACATGTTATTAGTGGGACAGATAGAAACAACTGAATAATTTTGGGTTGAGTAGAGTCGCAGATTACTTTATTTTTAGAGGAATGATGCATTTGTGAAGGAAATTATTGAGCTTTAGTTATCTGTGTGTAACTATTATAAAATATAATTACTATTTTAATATATTTTAATATCAACTACTTCTTTAAATACTTAGCATCATTTTACCTGGTACTTTATTTATCTTTTATTTGTTTGGGGGGAAGGATTGCACCATATCCGATGTTGCACAGGTGCCACTCCCAGCTCAGTTAAGAGATCATTCATGGGATCATATACAGTACAAGAGATCCAACTGGAGTCAGCTATATGCAAGCACCTTACCCCTTGTAATAGCTCTCTGGTGCCACTTTTTAATTTTTGGTCTCCCAAACTGTTCTTAAGAGGCCTGGAGTTTAATGCAAGGGTCTGAAAGTGGTGGGCTACTCAAGCCCTTTGGTGGCAGCCAGTGCCAGGAACTATCAGGAAAACTCCTGGAGGTGCTCTGGGGACCATGAACTGCCAGTAATCTCACTACTGGGGATTGTAGTGAGATTGCTGTAGTATCTGTATGCTGTAGTATCTCAGGGCGCCTAATCTGATACTTTTTATTTAATTGCCTGCAGTAGTTTTCCACTGATAGACCAGAATCCTAGTCAACTCAGGTTAGAATGTTCACAATTACATTATATTTTGTACATTATAAAAACAAGAAAATAGTTTGTAGCAATCTCAAAATTTTATTTTATAGCACTTCTAATAACCTTGCTTTGTGTTGTTTTTTATCTGATATGGAAGCCAGACTCCAGTGGGTGTTGCTTATAGTGTCAGGGCTACAAATGAGAGCTAATCCAGGGAGTTCTAATATATTTGTATATCTATGTAGTCTTATATCTGTGTCCATATGTTCACACATTCATGTAATTCTGCCATTACGGACGGAGCCACTCATGCTTATGATGAGTAGTAGTGCGGGACTGAACTCTGGATCTCCAAATTCAAAGCAAGTGCTCCAGGTCTTTGAACCCCCTCCCTGGCTCCTTGTTTTGTCTTTTCTTTAAAAACAATTGCTGCTCCATTGGAAATTATAATTTTTGAGAAGCAAAATGTATTTAAAATGCATTGACTTTATTCCTCAGGTCAATACATATTAATGTAGTTTTAAGTTATTTTAAAGTTATATATCAATTATCAAAGCTATGGCTTCTAGTAAGTAATAGGCTCTATAAAGGGAAGTATTAAATTATATTTACAGTTTGAGGCTCTTCTTATTCCTGGAGCAAGCAGATGCCATTGGGCTACACTGGTACCTGACAGGAACAAATGGAAACACTACTGGCGCCTGCTCGAGCAAATATACTACAACACAAAATAACATGAGATGAAGAATGAAAATTTCAGTTTAGCATTATATTAATATCAAGCACCTTAATAAACTAAATAGTTCATATAATTTCCTCACTATTTTTAAATATTACATTATTTTTGAGGAGCTACCCGTGGGGTATTTGATATGCCAAAAACAGTAACAATAATGGACCTCATTTCCAATGAATGGAGACTTTATTGGCACCCGCTCAAGCAAATGGAGGAACAATAGGAGGACAATTGATACAAATGATCATAATTTCAAGTAATGTTTTTGTACTTATAGCAATAGCACACTCCTGACCCCTGCAAAGGAGTAATATCTATCCACCGTTCACCACAGTCCTTTCTCCTTTTCCATATAGTATATTCACATCACAATACTGTTGACAATATCTCAGCATTTGTTTCCATTTAGAGCTGTTGTTTTCTTCTTTGTGTCTTTAAAGATCCCAAATGTGCATGATCTCTGGTGTTTGTCTTTTTCTTTCTCACTTACTTCACTTAGCATGATGCTCTCTAATTCCGTTCAAGTTGCTGTAAAATGCAAAATTTTATCATTTCTCATAGATAAGTAGTATTCCATTGGGCATATACACCACAACTTCATTATCTACACATCTTTTGCTGGGGACTGTGTTTCTAGTTTTAACTATTATAACATTGCCTTGAACAGTGGAGAGCATATGATTTAGCAAATTAAAATTATGGTGTGCTTGCACTGAATTTGAGAGTGAGATTGCTGGCTAATGTGGAGGTTCTGTTCTTCATATTTTCCATCTCTGTACCACTATTGACATAGGTGGGCTCAGACAAGAGGCTCATCCCAAGAGTTTAATCCAGCACTGAGAGAACTGTTTCCAGATTTTCTGATATAGGCTGTTCTCACTCTGTGAGGTGATGATATGCTTTTTGCTTTGGTTTCTGTTCCCTGGTTAATCAGTGATGAATAGTTCTTGATGCTCTGGATGCTTTCATTTCGGAACTGACTGTCTTCTCCTCTCCCCATTTATTAATGGGGCCTGTTTTTCTCTTTTTGGAGCTTTATGAAAATTCAAAAAAAGAAAGATGAAATAAAGATTTAAATGAAATCTAGCACTAAATATTCCTGGCTCTTCTGAATTCCTTAAGGCTCCCTTAACCTCTGAAGTTTCCCAGCTATGATCAGTTATGTTCTGCTCTTTCCACAGGCTTTCTTCACATCATTTTGTTCCATTTGGTTAGCCTTAATTTTTTCTGAGATTATACTCAGGCTTGGTTTAAGCAGGAAAAGGTGAGAGTTGATATGAGATCTTGTTTTGGTATTTTTTTCCAGTGTATATTAAGCAGAGGAATTTAAGTAACTGAAAAAGTGTTTTGTCATTGTTAAGTATTATACTGTTGGCAGTTTCAGAAGAAGTCTTTGTAAAATGTTCAGTAGGAATAACTATCTCTTTTCTTAGTTCCTTCACCTTTGATCAGGAATAGACCATTCTACTAGTTTTTCTTGGCATCAGTTTCTCTGACGATCACATTCATTAGCCTATATTGGAATCATCTCATTCTTAAAAAACTCTCTATTATCAAGAGCTTTACAAAATGTAGTCCTAGAGGCCTTTGAGCACCACAGGCCCAAGGGGCATGGCAGTGCCCAGGGGTTCTCACTTTGAATTATCTGGTCTTGTTGGCTGAGAATCCCTGGAACTGGTCCCCAGTTCCCCCTTGTAATGCTTAGGGAACTCGGAGAAAAGGAAAAGAAACTTGGACATGTCTCAACGAATGATTGTAAAGTGAGTGAATGAAAACATGTATCTTAAGAATTTTTACCGGTGCATTTTATTTCAAAGCTCCACACAAGTTTCTACCTGATTTACTCTTTGTCTAAAATCTATATGACTATGTGATAAAAATAATATTTGTTGAAACTGAGTCATGTCTGTTATTTGACTAATGTCATATTTGTTAATTCATAATAATTAAACATGACACTATTGTTATGCATTTATAATGAAAACTGGATGTATAAAAATTATAAGGATCACATAAAATCTATTGTCTATAATAAACGAAGTTCAAGTTACTTTATATTTCACTAAATATTTACCATGTATGATTCATAATGGCAATATATACTACATCGAACATGCCATAATAAGATTAATTGAGTATATAAGGAAAGCTCAGTCTTTGAAGAATTATATTTTCTACTTGATTTTGAAAGACAAAATTTAATCACAGTGGTTTTAGACTCTGACAACAGAGCCTTTCATCTTCAAAAAAAAATCAGCTTTGCAAACAGAATTCAAAAAGCAAAGACTGACATGATAAACTGTTAGACATTTTTCTCTCAGTTCCGTGGATAGCTGTGTCTCACTCCTTAGATGCTGAAATAACATGTCAAAATGGACATAGCTATCTAGTCCAAAATGATGCTGCTCTGTGAAGCTTTCATTGTACCTATAGTGAAAATTGATAAATATATTCTCTTCATTGCCAAACAGGGTCATTTCTTCTCTTTGGAGATTTGTCTCATATACTCTGTGTTATGAAGATTTATGAATATTTTCTGTTTCTTCAGCTATTTTACAGTAAACAAAGGCAAAAACTTTACAATTCATTTTTATGTCCTTTCAAAATTTAGCAGCACTTTTGCCTATAATAAATAGTAGCTGCTGAATGAATTTGTCACACACTACTAAACAGTTGCAGTTTATATTTAATCACCAACTGCAAGTCTGATATTAATCACACCCAGATATTTAGTACCAAATGCTAATTTTAAATGTTCATAAGTAAAGTCTGAAGAAATCTGTGAGTTAATATGGCCCAAACTTATAAATATAGTGAAAGGTGTCTTCAGTTATATATCCCAAGCATGTTTTATCAGTGTTCTAATAAAAATTCTAAACTGCTGGGGACAGGAGGCAGAACTAGTACAGTGCACAGAGCACTTGTTGTATCCTTAAGCCCTATATGGTTCCTTGAACACTGCCAAGAATGATCTCCAAGAACAGGCCCGGAGTAAGCCCTGCGGCCCAAAAAAATCAAAAGAAAATCAAAGCAGTATGCCATCAAGTAACAACAGTACTTTTCTTTTAGAATAGTTTAACACTGAAATAAATAAATACAATTATTTACAATGCACACATATATTTAATACATTAGTGACATATATTGATTCTCAGGTTTCAGAAAGTTTAGAAGTCAAATATACAATCATTATTTTGAGTTTTGGTGAGTAAATTCTTTTTTTCCTCATTTGAAACACAACAATGTAAATCAGCAATTAGATGTGCTCATATTTAGCAAATTCATGAGTCACATAAATGTACAGTTATGAAATTAGACAAAGACACCTATGGTTTGAAAAACCATGTCCATTTTTCAGGAAAATAGTGGAAGTACTGGAAATAAGTCAATTCTTATTTGAAAATGAAGATCGTGACTTTGTCTTGAAAGTTTTATCTGCAATATTGAGCACATTTCCAAGCATCCAATAAGTTTAATATTTGCTGAATGAGTAAGAAAGTTATTTGTGTTTTTAGAACCAAACAAAATGAAAGTGGTATGCTCTAAGATACTAATATTTAATTACTTAGCACAAACTCCTTAGATCTAAAAATATAGGCCCACTTCTATTGAATTTAGTATCTTTATACAGGAAGTTACACAGAGCAGTCAATTCCAAGTTAACTAAAGCAAAACTCTGAATGTGATTGTGGTTTTTTTTTTGGGGGCAGTCACACTTGGCAATGCTCAGGGGTTACTCCTGGCTCTGCTTTTTTTGGGAGGAGTCACACGTGGCAATGCTCAGGGGGTTTCCCTGGCTCTGCACTCTGGAATTACTCCTGGTAGAGTTTCAAGGACCATATGGAATGCCGTAGATCGTACCAGGGGAGGCCACATACAAAGGAAACACACTACCAGCTTTGCTATCCTGCTGGCCCCTGTGATTGTGTTTATATTTTATTTTGGGTGTGTAGGTCACACCCAGTAGTGCTCAGAAATTCTGGCTGTGGATCAGAGATCATGTATTAGCCAGGGAACTCTATTCAGTGCTGAGATTTAACTAGGATTGTCGGCATGTAAGACAATTGCCTTTATCCCCTGTACTCCAACACCGTGAGGGCCACCATTTTCCACATATGGACTCCCCTCTCCTCAGAGCTCCACCCAGCAGAAGAGCTGATCACAGCCTGGCCCATCAGTGACCAACCCTGCAGCAGTATTTTTCAAGGCCAGCCGAGGTATGCTGATCCAGACACACACACACACACACACCCGGCAGAGCTGCTACTTGCTCTCCCTGTGTCTAGCTGATCACGAGACGTCCGGGAAGATGGCAGGTTCTAGCCCTGGCCCGCCACCCCAGCAGAGTCTCACAAGAAGCCAGAGGAACCCCCCACACCATGAGGGCCGCCATTTTCCACATCTGACTCCCTCTCCTCAGAGCTCTACCTAGCAGAAGAGCTGATCACAGCCAGCTAGCGCAGCTGCTTTGCCGCTGCACGGTTCATCAATAAATGCTCAAGTTTTGAGGTGACTACAAGAGAATCCCACCCACACAGCACAGCCTGGAAAGCTGCCTGTGTCATCTCTGACATATCAAAAACCAGTAACAGTTATTGACTTCATTCCCATGACTTGGTGGAATGGTTTGAGGCTCTTTATGTTCCTGGAGCAGGCTATCTCACATGTGACAGGACGTATTGAGATGTTACTGGTGCCTGCTCGAGCAAATCGATTATCTACGGGAAGACAGTGAAAGTGATACAGTGATACTCCAACACCCACATTGTCCCTTTTCATTTAGAATTTTGTCATTATTACCATAAAGTTTTGTTAAGTGCTCCAAAAATACAAAATCTGTGTGCACCCATGTATTTTGAAACTACTTTAAAATGTAAGTTGTTTTATTTTTTTACTAGATTCAATAATTTTGAAGTTCTTTATACATTTTTAATTTAACGCGATTGACGAAGGCTTTGTGGGTGTCAAGGCTTCTAAAATCTAAGTCATGTAGGTTGACCCAAGAAATTGTGCATAACTTGTTATAAACAGTAAAAACCAAAACCAAATGACAATATGACACCCACAGAACTAAGAATTTACTTTCTCTCTATTATGTCTTATAAATAGATGTGTTAGATACTACATTGATACAGTATAAAACAGAGGAATTACATATTATTATGGTACAAGTAAGTAAAGGACAATGTTTTGCTGTAATTATAATTCACATGTGTATAGTTGAATTGTTATGCTTTTTGTTTTCTATAAAAAACATAGATTAAAACTGTGATTCTCAAGTGTTAGTATAAATTGAAATCTAGGATTTAAAAAAAACTTCTGATAGCTATTGCCTATGCATTGATATTCTAATTTAACTGATGTACATATATTTGGTGTGTATCATTTTGAAAATTCCTCATTTGGTTCTAATTTGTAGCAGTCTATGAAACTTTGTGGGACATTTTGTTATTTTTTTAAGTGACTGCCATGTGATAGACTATTACAAAACTATTCAAAATCATGTTTCAGTCATACAATGTTCCAATATTCGTCTCTCTGATGTACATTTCCCAGCACCAATGTCCCCAGTTTCCTTCTCATCATTTCCCAACTCAACTACCCTTGCCTGTCTCTGTCAGGCACCCTCTCTCTCTCTATAGATAGATGGACAGATGGACGGAAGGAAGGAAGGACGGATCTTGTTTTGGACATTATGATTTGCACTACAGATACTGAAAAGATATCATGTATATCCCTTTACCTACTTTCAACACTCAATTCTTGTTCAGAGTGATTATTTTCAACTATTATTGTCACACTGGAACTTTCCCCACACACACTTGTGGTAACTTACAACCATTGACCAGTCCTCCTGATCCATTTTCCCTGGCCTGGGATATTAGTCTCATACTACGTTTTTCATATCCCAAAAATGAATGCAGTCATTCTCTATCTGTCCTTCTCCTAAGTCTACTAAACTTGAGTTAACATCTTATAATATATCTAATGTCCACTAAACTTGATTTAACATCTTATAATGTATCTAATGATATAAATAATTATCATAAATATTGTATTAATATCAAAGTAAAAGAAGATCAGATTCTATTTTACATATTCTTTTGGATGGTTTGGGGTCATATGCAACAATGTTCAGGGATTATACCTGGCTCTGTTAAGATTTCACTCCTGAAAGTGCTCAGGTGTTCAGATGCTTATACCAGGATGTGAACATTGTTTGGCTGCATGGAAAACAAATGCTTTAACCTTTGTACTATTTTGCAGGTTCCTAAAATGCTGTTTTACACTATTCCTATTCACTTTTTATTTTTAAGACTGTGACACTAATCACAGAGTAACATATTTCTAGCATTTTGAGATTTTCCTATGTGAGGTACATTGCACCAAGTAATTATTGGTGCAACTTTCCAGAGTCCTCTAAATAATCTATATATTATAGAGATCCCATTTCATTTGTTAAATGAAAGGATCCAGAAAAACTATCTCAATAGCATCCAGAGTCGAAGAATTCTCTTAAATTATATTTTCTATTAATCCTGAAAATAATGTTTTTTCCTTTAACTTTTAACATGCATGTCTGTATATTCACTGAAGAGCTTAGAATTTGACAGTCCCGCTCACATTTCTATTTTCACCAGCATCCTTACTGTCAGTAGGATTTGGCTTTCCTTCTGTATCATTAATCTTTCTTCCATGAAACAAATATTTTATACTTTGTCCTTGTTAAGGAAATTCACCAGAAATTTTGACTAATTACTGCTAAGACATACAACTTATATATTGAATTTATTAATAGTAGTACTTTTAGTTTTTAACTTTTGTATTTTAATTGTTTAGTCATAAAAATTGTGTTTGACACCTAGCTCATTTAAACTCCTATTCATAGATACTAGTATGTGAGAAGTGCACAGAATAGAAAGGAATCATGGGCACCAGGAAAAGCCTCAAAGGACCGAGCACATGCTGTGCTTGTGTTAATTCTGGGTTCAAGACTTCCAGTCTCCTGGGCATTACACCCAGGCAACATGCAGGAATAAGCCCATATTTTATCCATATGGCATAAAAGAATAAAAAATAAAGACAATCCTTGTCACTTGTCACTATCTTCCCGTTGTTCATCAATTTGCTCAAGCAGGTACCAGTAACGTCTCCATTTGCTGGGAATGTGCTCCATTATTGTTACTTTTTTGGCAAATCAAATACACCATGGGTAGCTTGCCAGGCTCTGCCGTGGCTCTGGGTTCATTCCAGGGAACCCAATCTTTTTCTGTGTCAGACCATCAGCCATCCAGGGCCCACGGGGCAGAGCCCACAGTATAGACAAGTCTGTCTCCTGTCTGCCACCTGCCAAACGCAGCTAGGCACTGCAATCAAACCTGCAACACCTTGAGGGGCAGCAAAGAAAATCCTTCTTGAATAAAATAAAGAGAAACCTATGGAAGTTGTATTTTGCTGGGCAAATATGTGTATGAATGAAATTATATATTTATTGGCTTTTAACTTTATTTAATCACTGTGATTTACAAAGTACAAAGATTTTCACAATACAGTGTTATAAATATTCATCATTCAACACAAATCCTACCAACATGTGCCCCCACCACAACCAAGGACCCTCATTTTCCAACCACCATCCCCATGTATATATTTATTTTTAAATAGTTTAATATATAGATAGGTATTAATGAGTTGAATCACTCAATTCTAAATCTAATTGATTTGATTAAATCACATATAAATCTAATCTGATTTGATTTAACATCCCTCCTTTGTCATTAATCTACTTTTTTTCAAGTAGTTTTCTTCCACTATATACCTCCTCTTCACTATACTTCACTGAGAGTGTCTGTTCAGTCTCTTGTTCTTATCTCTCCTTTTGAGTATCATTTTGAGATTTTCCTATGTGTGGTACATTTTATAAGTAATTATTGGTACAACTTCCCAGAGTCCTCTAAATAATCCTATATATTATGGATTATTTAGGCTCCCTAGACTCCTCAGGCTCTGTATTGGATTGGATTTTTCCCCTCTCTTTTTACACTCTTTTACACATATATTCCTTTTGTGAGTTACTGTAGCCTCATTTCTTTAAATACTATTGGTATGTGAATGGTTCTCAAATTTAAAATCTCTGCTTTCTAGTCTCTTAATAGAATTCCAGATTGTATCCAAATACCTACTTAAATTTTCCATGAGTACATAATAAACTAGATTTATTTACTAACAAGATTTCTAAAACTGACTCTTTTGATCTATCTGTGACATTTTCCATCTTTATGAATGACTGCATCATCCATCTAGTCTGGCATCAAAAACATTGGAGTCATCATTGAATAGTTTTTATCTTATATTTCATTTTTCTTTTGGCTTTTTGGGTCACACCCAACAACACTCAGGGGTGGCTCTTCGCTCAGGAATTACTCGTGGTGGAACTGAAGGACCATATCGGATGTGGAGGATCAAACCTGGATCAACCGCATGCAAGGCAAATGCCCTGCCCACTGTACTATCGCTCTGACCCCTCTCTTATATTTCATGAATTCTACTACAATCCTTCAAAACAGATCCAGAATCTGCCCATTTCTTAGCATGTTCACTGTCATGGTCTTTTAAGAAGAACTATATAATAAACTGTCATACAGCCACCCTACATGCCTACAACCTCATCTTTAAATAAGGGGTATGATCATTTTATTTGTATTTTTCAATTTTTACTGCTGCATCATTAAAATGCTAATGACAGTTTCATATATATTATCACTACTAGAATATATATGAAATATTATATATGTTATCACTATTAGATATATATGATATGATATATGATTTATATGTATATGCATGTATATTTATATACATAAATATGTATATTTATTTGTATGTATATGTATATTATATATGTATCCATTTTCCACATCCAGACCTCCCTCTTGTCAGAACTCCATGCAGCAGATATGCCTATCACACCCGGCTCGTTTGGTCGCTACGGCCACGCGGTTCATCAATATATGCTGTATTTAGAGGTGACTACAACAGTATTCCACCCACACAGAAAACCTGGAAAGCTGCCCGTGTCGTATTTGATATGCCAAATACCAGTAACAATCATATTAGGTTATTCCCATGACCAAATATAATGGTTTGAGCCTCTTTATGTTCCTGGAAGGAGCAGATGACCTTAGGCTCTACTGGCATGAAACAGGACACATGGAGATGTTACTGGTGCCTGCTCGAGCAAATGGATGATGAACGGGAAGATAGTGATAGTGATAGTTATAATATGCATAATATATATTATTATGTACATATTATATATTATTTATCTTATGTATATAATATGTTATATTATGTAATATTATAATAGTATATTATATAATATCATAATATTAAATTTGATATTAAATCTAATATTATATTTAATATTGGATTTAATATTAAATTTAAATATATTAAACATAATATTATAATATTATAATATAAGATTATATAATATAATACTATATAATATTGTATATTATATATAATACATATATGATCACTATTAGAATACATATAAGATATTCTAATCGTTCTCTCACTTGAGTGAGACGTGATATTCCAGGCATAGCTCTTTCGATTCCTCTTTGAGAGACCTGAATAGCATTCTCATCCTATGAGAGAAGAAATCTGGAGTTCCAACCACTGTCGCTGTTCCAGAGTCAGGGATGCTGTCTCGTTTGCCAAGTCATCGAAAATCAGATGGCTGGACATGTAATGTGATTTGTTTATTTATTTATTTATTTATTTATTTATTTATTTTTTTGCTTTTTGGGTCACACCCGGCGATGCTCAGGGATTACTCCTGGCTCTGCACTCAGGAATTACTCCTGGCGATGCTCGGGGGACCATATGGGATGCCGGGGATCGAACCAAGGCCGGCACAGGCCGGCCCGTGCAAGGCAAATGCCCTACCCGCTGGGCTATCACTCTGGCCCCCATGTAATGTGATTTGGAGACAACAACTGGACTAGAGCCATTACCGACTGGATCCCATGGGATGTCAAAAGATCACGTGGCCGCCCACCTACAAGATGGTCAGACTTCTTCATCAAGACCCTGAACGAACGGTTTGAGGCTCTTCATATTCCTGAAGCAACCAGGTGCCATTGGGTTACACTGGCACGTGATAGCGCCCAGTGGAAATTTACTGGCGCCCGCTCGAGCAAATCGATGAATAACAGGATGTCAAGTGATCAAGTGATTCTAATAGCACACCTGCAACCAGTGTCCACCTCCATTGAATAGTGTCCTCCTCTATTACCCATTCCCTCCTGTCGGGCGCTCCGCCGGGTCCCCGACAGTGCCGGGAAGCGAGTTCCCTTCTACCTCCGAAGCCAGCGAGGAATGGATGAAAACTCAGGAATCCGATGCAGTTTTAAAAGGCTTTACTTATCACAGGTTCAGGCATACGAATCAGCAAGAGGAAAAGCCCGGTGCTTAAGATTCCAGGCTAGAACCCCAGCCACGTGTAGGCCAAGATGGCGACCACCACGTGTAAAGGAGAAAAAGCTTCCAAGGGAATGAGCGCTCAGAAGGAGAGATCCCACAAAGAAGAAGAAGCCCGGGAGAGCGGGAACCGGCTAGTTATATCCCTGTAACTCAGACCTTCCTCCCACTGTTATGGAAAGCAGGGAGGGTCCAATGCCCTCAGGTAATCCCTCCCTGCACCTCACCTAGGGCCTTTACTATGCTAATGTTTTGAGCCGAAATCTGCCTGGGAATGCCTTTGTAGTGTAGAGAAGGGGGTTTCTGAGATGGCATGTCTCTGTACCAAAGACTGATACTAATGCCAGTTAAATATTTCTCCAAGCCTTCACAAGTCTCTTCTACTTCATTGTAGTTTTATATTTTAGTTGCCTTTGAGTATATCAGGGAGCCATGCTTGTTTGCTTGGAAGCAAACAGCATTTCTCTCTGGTCTAATTACTTAGGGGTCCAGCGTGGCCAGGCTAATATGCTGGTAAGATCTAGCTAGTCCCACGATGATTGTGGTAGCATGGGAGAATATTTATACCAGCTAGTACAGCATACATGGTCGGACAAACTGCCACATTTAGACTACCCCCTTATCTACGGAGTGATCTGCGGGAGGCACTCCAGAGCAGATGCAGCGGCCCTTAGGAGTCCTGCAACACCCTCCATTAAAAGAAAATTCTCACAGATATACATAAAGAACATTGAGACATAGAAGGAAAAGGAAGATAGATTACCTGTGTATCATCACTCAGCTAAAACTAAAAGAGCTTTTATAGCTTCTTGCTTTCCTTTACCCCTTTCTAGACATACTTGGCCAACACTCCTCACCATTTTAATGTTTATTTTAACATTTACTTTTGCTGGTAGTGGACATCATATAAACTGGATATCATAGAGTATATACTCTTGTCTTTTATATATTTTTATGTGATATGTTTCTCTAAAATTCAGTTGCTGGGACCGGAGTGATAGTCCAGCATGTAGGGTATTTGCCTTGCATGCAGCCAACCCAAGTTCGATCTCCGGCATCCCATATGGTCCCCTGAACACTGCCAGGAGTAATTCCTGAATACAGAGCCAGGAAAAACCCTTGAGCATTACCAGGTGTGACCCAAAAAGCAAAACATAAATAAATAAATAAAATTCTGTTGCTAATCTATAAAGAGGAGGGAAGACTGAGAGTATGAGCCAAAATTGAAAAACAAACTGCTATCAATTTTTCATAGAATTTCTGATTTTTTCTATCTCGGTTTTCTTTGGGCAAGTCGTAGATTTTAAAATAGCCCAAGTAGGTTCTAACATTTAACTTTGGGATCAAATCTTCTTGATTTTTTCCTTACATTAATTTATTCTATAAATACAAAACTGAAGGCCTACACTGTTTTTCCCTTCTATTTCCCCTAAGGTATGCACTGAACATCTGTCATTTACTAAAAACAATGCTAGGGTGCTGCAAGTATGACTCAGCAATTTTCAGTACCTATTTTCAAAGGTCCAAAAACTCATTTTCATAAAATAAATAATATATCTTGGATGGTTGATGGTTTAGCATAGAAAAGACTGGACCCCCTGGGATGAACCCAGAGCCATGGCAGAGCCTGGCAATCTACCTGTGGTGTATTTGATATGCCAAAAACAGTAGTAATAATAATGGACCTCATTTCCAAGGAATGGAGACATTACTAGTGCCTGCTTGAGCAAATCCATGAACAACAATGGGAAGACAAGTGATACAAGTGATTTGCTTGAACGGGCACCAGTATGAATAAATAAATAGATATTTAATATGCAACGGATTTCTCTATGTTCTCATAAACAGAAAGAGGAAGGGAAATGTATCAAGAAATAATTCGCTTTGTCAAATAACCCAGTATTTTTTTTTTTTTTTTGGGCCACACCTCGTGATGCGCAGGGGTTAGTCCTGGCTCTGTATTCATGAATTACTCCTGGCTGTCTTCAGGGACCATATGGGTCGGCTGCATACAAGGCAAACACCCTGCCCTCTGGACTATCGCTCAGGCTCCATAACCCAGTAATTTTGAAATATTTACTTAAATATGGTTAAATAACTGGTTACTCAAAAAGAGCTGACTTATATTTCAATGCAGTTGCTTTCCTTTTCAAACTTGTTTTGTTTCTGGACAGATTAAAATGAGCTGAAAAGATACAAGATTCTTCCTTCAATACATAGGGGCATAATTTGGAGGCATATCTCAAGCATTAAATTGTGATTATATAATTATTGCTATAATATTATTATTGTTTCAGTTAACTGATTTTAAATCCTTCCAGATGACTGCAGATTGTTTGAAGATAAATAGATAATAATGATAATTTAATTTCCCCCATTCCTATGCTCCTAAAAATTTATGCATGACAATATTCTGGACTTTATTTTGATGTGTGTGGGTGGGCTTACTAACCTAGTCTATATATAGAGATATTTCCTGGCAGTGCTTGAGGGTCCAGCCATATGTGGTGCCAGATTTAAGTTGGGGTCAGCAGCATATAAGGCAAGCAAGAATCTTAAATCTTATTCCCTACCCAGCCCCAATGGTCTTTTTTAGGGCTGTTTTTTCAAAGTTATGGAGTACTGTGCATAGTAGGTCCTAAAATTTGTCTAGTGAACTTTTAAAACCAATATTTAAATAGATTAGTAAATATATATAATATATTTGTAGAATTTATGCATATTATAAATTCTAATAGTGTGTTTGATTAGTATATTATTAGACAAATAGTAGGAAGCATCATAATGACTTCATGTATTAGAGGAAAGCTTTGTTCCATAGAGTATTTTCCCCATTACATTTACTAAAGTATACATGGGGTGGTATGCTTCAATGCATTTCTTCGAAAGGTTATTAGTTTAAATTATAAAAAAGTTTATTAAGGTACTGGCAGTAAATTCTAATTAAATTTCTGTCCAATTGCTAGTTATAAAATATTTATAGTATAGTTGGTATTATATTCATATACTTTGAAAACTGACTCAATTTGATCATTTTTATGGAAAAACATAAAACTACATCTGTTTCTAATTACCATGAAATATTACAATGTTTTGTTTAAAGAATAATTGTCTATTACTTTTGGGAAAAAAAAAACAGTTGCTAACGTTTTTTTTTTTTGCATTTAAGAGACTGTTTAACTAGGAAATGTCTTTTATAGAATAGAAATTACTAGGAATTAGGAGATAATACAGTGGGTAAGGATTTTGACTTGCTTTCTGTCAGCACAGATTTGCTGCCTGCCACCACTGATGGTCCTCTGAGACCTATTAAGAGCGATTCCTGAGTGAGGAGGCAGATAAGCGCTGAGCACTGCTGGGTGTGATACCCCAAACCAACCACATCATCATCATCATCAACAACAACAACAACAACAACAAGAATAACACTACTTTTAAAAAGCAGGAATTATGAGGAAACTAATCTCCTGAAATCATTAAATAATGAATAATCATTAACCAAATAATTCTTAAACATTTTAAAAGTCTTCTCAGATTATTTAAAGTATTCCTCTGGTGTGGGAACTTCAAAGTCACTTAAACATAACATTTTTGCTTTGTACAAAGTACAGCATAGATATATGATTGAATTTAAGTAAGGAAAGTCTATTATTTTCTTAAATTGCATTTCTTAAGTTTTCTATTGCACTGTAGGAAAAAATAGTTTGTCCAGTAGAAATATTGAGGACATATATATTGTTGAATAATCAGTATTATTATAGTAATATCAGGTAACTAAATTATCTCAAACAGTTGGTACTCATAATAAATTAATATAAAGAAACATTACAAAAAAGTTGACTATCCCTGACATATAAAAATATGGAGTATATTTTATATGTTTATTTCCCCTGCAGGAGGAACCTATTTTTCTCCTCTCTAATTTATGGTCCATATTGAAAAAATATGTTCTTTAATAACCAATCTAAGAATCACTTTATTTTATTTTATTTGTAGCTAAAATGCTACGAGCATACTTAGACTCTATTAACTAACAATTTATAAATCACCTAATTAAATATTATGTTCATTAATTTTAAGAGTTATAAACTAGGTGTTAGTAGGCTATTACCATTTTAAAGTGAATAATATATATTTGGATGGAAATCTTATTTTCAGTAAAGGCAAACAATTGCTATGAAATTAACTTCGAGGCATGGCAGATGTTTAGAGATATTGAACAAGCTAAAACAAACATAAAATAACAAATACAAACAAACCTTTGCACTATGACTAAAGACTTTGCTGAGTTTTTAGATAGAAATATGTCTTATTAACATTTTTTTCAACCATTTGTGCATATAGTTTTAAAGTCATACTGGTTGAATTTTAATCACTCACATTCTAACATTGTAAGGCTCACAGAATCATACAAGCAGCAGTCTTCTATATGGATGCTTTTGTTGAGAACATGCTTGTGAAGCTCAAAATTTGGTTTTATAAATCAGTGGGCTGCTAATCTGCAAGAATGCCATTCTTGACCAGGCCTTTATGAATTGTCTGTTAGTATCAAACTGAACAATGAGAGCTTTATATTCTGTTCTACAATTAGCTGAAATAATTCTAGTTAAACTCCGGTAAAGATCTCTAGTATGCAATGAATGTAAAGTATTCATTCTTTATCCTATTTTCTGGTTTTGCTCTTATTCATTTACTGATTTTTAAATGACCCTCTAAATTTCACTTTCACTGCTGTTCGTATTACAGATTGAAAATGTTGATGTCTGCCTTAGTTTTCTAGCAGCCAGAGGAGTAAATGTTCAAGGTCTATCTGCTGAAGGTAAGCAAAAAGCATTATCACAAATGACATCCATGTTTGTAAAAGATTTTTCTTAATGCAAGAAATGCAAAGTAGTAGTATATAGCTACCAAATATAATATAGGAAATGCTTAACATTTCTAAATTAAAATAATATAAGTGTAATGGGTTGATTCTTTAATTAGTTAATGTCTTTCCTATTTTACCAAAATGAATATAACATGACTAAGTTCATATAAGAAGCAAAGATCAGAAAAATCTCTAATTTATTACTAGGGTATATTTTCAAAGTCTTAAGTAGATGGAGAAATGCATATATAATACTGGATAATAGATAACAAAGTGCAGGTAAAATGTACAATTGATTTTAAGTATGTTCTATTTGATAGAAATATTGTAAATATATTTGTGTCAATAAGTAATTATTTGTTCTTAGTTTATTTTATATGATTTATAATGTAACTTGTATTATAAGCTATATTTTATATTGTATCTATTATATGTTGCTATATGTTGTTATATTATATGACATCACATTAATGACTATATAAAGTTTTATAATCATTAAAAGTTTACAAGATTATCACTAAAATTGAGAACAGGAAAAAAAGGAAAAATGCCAAACTACTTTTGTCAAAGTTTTTTCTGTATATCTTTCTTCCACATATAACTATGTTAGAAATTTGTAAAACCTGTCATACCCGAGATAAACCACCCACCACACTTAAAAAAAAGTTACTGTAGAATCATTGGTGCTTGGAAACTTGCCATGCAGGTAGCTGAAGCAGCATGTATAATCCCCAGAGTACCAGGAGTAATCCCTGTGTGCAGAGACAGTGTAAACCCTGAGCACAGTTAGCCATGGCCCCCAAACTAAAGAAACAACAGTAAAAATGCAGTAATAATTATCTTTATATCTCCTACCATCATCTGTAATTCTATGATCCTTCTTTCTTTCTGTTTAATTTTTCATTCTATATAAAATCATTAGATACATAATAGAAATATTTGACAGTCTGGATTACTAATAATACAACTACATAAAAATTTGAGTTTGTTATATTTTTTAGGAGACTTCTACAGCTTTTTCAAATAGTGGCAACAGAGAATGTTAGGAAATTATAAAATCTAAGAAACTTGCTTCAGGAGCAACTATATTTAGTTAGAAAATTTTTATATATATTTGGATTTGGGCTCTATCTGGCAGTACTCAGGGCTTACTCCTGACTCTGTGGTCAGGGTTCATGGTTGGTAGTACTTGCCATAGCGGGGATTGAACTGGGAATGCCATCGATAAGGGTAACCTTGTACTATGTCTCTGTCCAAAAATTGGTTTTGTGTTTAAAAGCCTGCTAGATACCATTAAATATACCAACAGTAAAATTTCTGCTACATTAGTTTGCTATGAAAACCCTTTTTCCTATAGACATTACAAATATTGGTCAACCCTATTTTTATGCTTTTTGCTATTATTACAGAAAAAATGTGATTTCTATAATATAATGGGCATTTAGTAGAATTATTCTTCCCTTATTTTTCTATAGTAAAATTTCCTTTACTTAAAAATTTCCTCACTTTTTTATAGTATAATAAAAATTATATATTTAGTAACTAATAATGCTTGGGTCCCACCTAACTGGTTTTTCTGAGTGCTTAGACTAGCATGGAATAAATTTCTCAAGGATAGATTTTAAATGATTGAAGAAGGTCATAAATATTACCCACTATTAGCTCTTCTTTCTCATTTTAATTCTTTAACAGAAACATTTTTGTTTCTTTATGCAAACTTATAAGGGTTGAAGATAATTTCTAATGTATTTGAGCACAGAGTTAAGGGTAGCTCTTGACCACTGCCAGATGTGACAGGATTAAAAAAAAAGAATGATTAAAACATTTTTTCAAATATCATCCAGGATGTTTTGTTTGTTTTCATTTTGGGGTCTCATCTAGTGGCATCCCGAGCTTACTCCGGGCTCCAACACTCAAACATCTTTCTGGTGTGAATTGGTGGACCATATATGGTGCAGGGATCAAATCTGGGTCAGCCATGTGCAAAGCAAGCACCTCTCACTCTGGCCCCCAAACCATTCATATTTAGAGGAGCAAACTCATGCTTTTCAATGTTGTATTAGATTGGTCAAGTAACTCTTTCACAGTATAATAATTATATACTACAGTTATAGTCTGCAGGTATACAGTAGTTGCTGAAAGAATTTAAAACCGTAACACAAAGCCATATTTTATACTAGTAATTCCTTTGCATAGTTGGGTGACATCAGCAAAGATCCTTAGCTGAGGAAGTTTACAATCCGTCAGGGTTAAGAAGAAATCTGAATAATTAATTTATGTTTCTAAATTTGGAAAGAAGTATTAACCTCACAGAAAGGTGTATTTTATTACTAATAGAAAGGTTTATTAAAATAAGAGCATCGGTTTTCATTCAAATTTCTTTTTCTAGCTTTTAAATTATATCCACAGATGTAAAATCTAGACTCATGTTAGAGCTGACTTTCTGCATTGATTTTTAAAATTTTCTATTATATGATCGATAAAATTAAATGATTTTAGATATTAGACAACAAAGTAACTGATATTAGATAATATATTTGATAATATGCATTGGTTGTTGCACACTTTAGAAAGAACATTTACTTTGATTAAATCCAGTTGTTATTATGAGGTAAACCCATATCACCAGTATTTATAATGCTGGACATTCAACATGTAAGTTACTCTTGCAGTACATAGTCACTGCTATGTTAATCACAGCTGTGTGTATTTGTGTTGGAAGCAGAGTGCTAAATAAAACAATTAGCACAGGCCTCAGAGCCCATCCACTTCCAAGAATAAGCTAACTCTAGAAAAATTGCAGTTGAGGATCAACGAAGATCATCAGTTGAGTAAGCTTTGATCTCTGCTGTCCCGAAATTCCAAGCTATTTGGATATATTACCATGATTCAGAAATTCAGCAATGCTTGTATCAGCTACTGACCTCAGAGATTCACTCTCAGAGAATTGCATCTAGAGTTCTGTTTAAAAACTCTGTTTCACCGAACCTGTTTTTGTGTTCCCGTTTGATACAGAAATCAGAAATGGAAACTTAAAAGCCATTCTAGGGCTGTTTTTCAGTTTGTCTCGCTACAAGCAACAGCAGCATCACCAGCAGCAGTATTATCAGTCCTTGGTGGAGCTTCAGCAGCGCGTCCCTCACCACGCCCCCTCAGGCAGAAGCCGGGCAGACCAAAAGCCAGCAAGATATGCAGTCCAGGTAAGGAAGAGTTTCCGATTAATTTGTCTGGATTCAACTTGGTTTTCTGTCTTTTGTTTAAAAAACATACCTATGTGAATTGTTAAAACGTTTCTATGTAGTTCTATCAACGTGATAGGATTTTTTGGGTTAATGTTACTGAACTCTTACCACCTTCTCTTTTTGGGGACCAGCTCTGGTGATCAAATTGTAGGTGGAACACTTTTATTTGTTTCCAAAAGCTGACAATGTTTTGTGTTAATGTGTGTGAAATGTCTCTGTTACAAGTAGTTGTGTGGTGGTTTCCTTTCTCCTCTAATGAACTTTTTAGATCCTGCTGTTGAGTCCTAGTCTCCAGCTTGTTGTTATACTTTGTTGATGCTTCGATAGACACATAAAATCATTAAACCTATCAAATGATTTAAGTCTGTAAAACAGAGGAGCATGTGTGTTTCAGGAACATATGGCCGTTGATGTGAAATTATATGTTTTCTGTGAAGCCATGTTTGTCTTTCACCTGAGTTGAGTCTGTCAGCCCGTGGAGACACAACCTGGGATGACGACAAATCTTGGGTGCTTTCTTCTTTCTTGCCATTACTGCTTTTTCTTTCCCTGCAATTATTTCAGCCTGAACTCAAACAGGGAAGAACTAGTAGGAAATGTATACTGAGATTTACTGTGGAAATAACAAACGGTTTAATGAGATTGCAAAGAGAAGTTTGTCAGGTCTGAAATCCTAAAAGCATCCCTGTGGGAAGGACAGGCTCACACAATGGAAACCAAAAGGTCAAGGGTGAAACTTCTATTCTCTATAGAGCCTTAATCAAGCCAGCTTTTATTACCTCTGAACTGGTTTTAACCCCCAACTGTACCCAACCCTATTTAGAAGATTATCTCTGTTATTTAAAGTCAGTGGTGATAGACTTTAATCAGATACACAAATGTTTTTTTTTATAGCATCACCCAGCGTAAATCTGATTTTAGTCTTCCCAAACTAACATTCACTCTATGATCTCAGGATGAAATGAATTGAACACATTTTGCAAACTGATATTTTTTGTTCCCAATCAATGACCAGAGTTCCCTATATTGGTAAGTGTCTGAAATTGCTTTTCTAAGGAGAGAAGTTGCCCAAAATTAACATACTATTCAAAAATATTATATATGCACATATAAAAATATAGAAACATTAAATTTTATCTGGATAATAAACCAAACCTGTAAAGGAATAATAAACTTACTTTGGTAAGTTGTTACTGGTAATTAGAATGGCCTCCACAAGTTAAAACATTTGAAACTACACATACACAAATATACACTTAATGTTGGTTGTTTGGCACATCAAGAAACTCCTTTGTTACCTGTCATCTGTTACCCAGTCCTCAAGTAGACACTGTTACTGTCTTCATGTTAAGCAATATTTCCTTCTTCATATAATCATGCAAATGCTATTTCCTTTGTAAGATTTTACTCACTGATGAATCATTAAACAAAGTCAATGAAGAAAAATACTAGTTATACTTTTAAAAAAATACAAGTAACTGTCAAGTCCATGGAATGATGAGCTGTCTCTCACCTCGCAGTAATATAAACATTTGCTGTTCTTTAATCTTGACTTTGTATGTGTGTGTGATGTCAAGTTGAAATCATGTAAGAATTAAAGCAAAACAAAACATTTTCTACGTTGCCGTTTCCTTATTAAGGAAACATTTTCTACATCATCATTTTGCTAAAATAGTAAGGGAAGAAATGTATTATGTTTGTATTATTACAGGGCACTATGACAGTTCAGAGAAAGGAATCTAGAGCTTTGGGGCTGTACAGAAATAGTCTTTCTTAGAGTTTGACTACCTACCTGCCTGCTTCAGTTTGATTTAAGCATTTGAATGGATAAGAAATAAGAGTATAACTAAAATTATAGGAAGTAAAATAGTATTGTAGGAGAGTGTTGGCTCTGGAAGTCATATGAAATATCATTTGCTAGTATTTCATATCACTCTCATTCTGTATCTGCCTTGAATAATTTCTTCCCTAGAATTTTCCATGTTATAGTCCTTTGAGGGAAATATTTCCCCCCTATTTTTTGCTTGACTGACTGCTATTTTAAAGATAGAGATGCTTTATTTTAAAATGTAGTCACTTATAATAAATACTGTAATTTTATACCGTTACCAGAGGGTTGCCTTATTGTTTTAATTAAAAGTTTACAAAAGTATTTTTTCAACAGTATTCTTTAAAACTGAGATAAAATTGAGAGAGAGTTTTCAATAATCTGTCTTCTTATAAATGACATTTAATTTCTTTTGGAAATTACCATGAAGTGTAGAAATCTTGCTGTACTAAATGCAGTACTTAGAACACTGGTATAATGTACTCAAAAGTATAATTTTTAATAAGTATAGACAATGTATTTTTTATGTTTTTATGTATTGGTGTTGCAGAGCTCAGAGCTATTCCTGTCTCAGTGCTGGGGGTTGGGGGGTGTCACTCCAAACAGTGCTTAATGGATCATGTGGTGCAAGGTATTGAACCTTGGCATCATGCATGCAAAGTATTGACTCAGATCACTGAGCTATTTCTCTGATCTGAGAATATTATATTCAAACATCAATACTTACATCTATATACATAGGGTATATAAAATAGTCTATGAATTAGAATGTATGTGAAAATGAATTATTAAATAAGCAGTTTTCTGAAGTTACTATGCATTAAAAAAAGAAGATAGTATCTCTAATGTAGAAGAATGTTGAGGAATGTGATAATGCAGAAAAAGTTCTTAGTAAGTAATTTTATTTATTTGAGAACTGAGTCAGAAATTTGATCTCTGAAACATTTCTATTGATTTCAAAGATTTTTTTTTTGGGGGAGGAAGGGGGTCATACTTAGTGATGCTCAGGACTTAGCCTGGCTCTGTGCTCAGGTATAACTCCTCCCTAATGGGGATTTGCGGACTCATATGGGCCTCTGGGAGTCAAATCTGGGTTAGCCACATGCAAGGCAAGCTCCCTACCCTCTCTACTATCTCTCAAACCTGACTACAAAGGTTTTTGCAATTTTTTAAATGACCAGTTTCTTTGATATGTTGCATATTTAATTAGAAAATATTCTGCTTATCTCTGTAAAAAATATGAAAAAATTAGGTTGCATTGTATCAGTCAATGAGTTTTTCCTTTTATTCGAAATAAATAAACCTAATTTTTGCTGAAGTGATTTTGCTTTTTTATAACTATGAATGTTTTCAGTCAGTTTGAGCATCTTTTATTTAAATTGACATGTAGATTCAAAAGCTAACCTGTAAAACATACAAAGGAGGAAATAAAGTGTAGACAAAGAGGAAAGGAGTATGAGGGACGAATGACAAGTTCTCAAGTTCTCTTCTGATCTATCAGTTCTCTCTCCACGCATATGTAGACACTGTTTGTGTGTGTGTATGTGTGTGTGTGTGTGTGTGTGTGTGTGTGTAGTCTGCTCAAATGGTACCAAGATTTCTAGCAACATAATTGAGAACATACTTTTAGAATGGTTTAAGTCACCTTTAACCTTTTCTTATTGGTGTGACCTGGGCTAACTTATCTAAGATCTGTGTTCTTGAGTTGTTGGGGAGCCCCTGGGGATTCCCAACAATACCAGGAAGCGAGTTCCCTTCTACCTCTGAAGCGAGTAAGGGGAAGGGAATGATGAAAACTCAGGAATCTGGTGCAGTTTTAAAAAGCCTTTACTATCACAGGTTCCAATATACAATCCAAGAGCAGGAAAAAACTCCAGACTCTGGGTTCCCAGCTAGACCCCAGCCACGTGTAGGCCAACATGGCTGCCACCACATGTTGAAGCCCAACAGAGAAAGGAGAGGACAGAGAAACAAACACGAAGGGAAGCCAAAAGTGGCAAGAAAAAAAAAGACCTTCTCTCTTCTGCCAGCTTATTTTATAGATAGAAATCCACCCAAACTTCCCAGTCCATTGTTGGCTGGGCTGTCTAGAGATGAATACAGGTAAACAACTCTATTGAAATGCAGCACTTCAGGTGGCCTTCTGGCATTTACAAGCACCAGAGCTGATTCAAAGCCTCCCTAGCAGAGCTGGGAGGGGCTGCAAGCTAAATGTAGCTAGATCTCAAAGTAGGGCATCACCCAACATTGAATAGTCTCATTTGTTAAAAGAGAATATAAATAACACCAACCTAGGAGGCTGAAAATAGTGCATCAGGGAGAGCAGTTACCTTGCATGCAGCTGACCCCAGTACAGTCCCCAGGATCCAATGCAGTACCCCCAAGAACTTCCAGGATTGATTCCTGAGTGAAGAGCCAGGAGTAAGCCCTGATCATTGCAGGATGTGGCTCCCAAGTCAAACAATAAAAAATAACACCAACCTTATGAGTCCATTCATGGGTTATTACATATGAAACTCCTATATTTGTGGCAAATGCTGATCTTTAACTCTATGCTTTGCAGTGATGTCCAGTGCAAATATTGTGCACTGGACACCACTGTTGTTTTTATTGTTGTTGTTGTTGTTTTGGGACCACACCCAGTGCTGCTCAGGGCTTATTCCTGGCTTCACATTCAGGAATCACTCATGGTGGGGCTTGGGGGACCATATGCGATTCCAGGGATCAATCACAGGTCTGCCGCAGGTAGGGCAAGCACTATATCTACTGTACTGTCTCTGAAGCCCCGTTATTTTATATGTTTTAATCATTGCTTTACCCCTAATATTTGGTATAGTCTTTCACATGGTAAAGTTTTCAGTGATTGCTTCTAAACTGAGAAGTATTACGAGAATTGCTCAATCTATCTTATAGCTGCTTCCAAATATTAAATGGGAATACTTTGTAATATTTGTGGCCATAACTGTAATTTCATAATGAGTTTTTATATATTATAAAGTTAGCATAATAAATATAATTTTAAATGGTATTAGTTTTGAGGTATTGAAATGCCATTCATTGCTAAATGATATATAGTGATATATGATGGCTATATAATAATGATTCAGATCTGTGGGTCTTTTGCTTCTATCCAGTTGATCCTTAGTTATATCTTCCATCGTCTATTATCTATTCTTTTTTAGATATTATGTTCCCTTTGATTTCCAGCTCTCAGTTTGGTAGTATCTCTGCCTCTCGGCCTCTTTACTAATAGTGAATTGTCCATGAGGAATTACAAACAAATTATCAAAATATCTTTGATAAAAAGTAAATTATTGACAAGAGTGAAATGCTTGACTATAGAATATCACTAACAGCTTAAAACCACTTATAAGTTATTAAATTTGGTGTATCACTGTATCACTGTCTTCCCATTGTTCATCGATTTGCTCGAATGGGCACTAGAACATCTCCATTAATCCTGTCACAAGCAAGTGCAACCCAAGGGTATCTACTTGCTACAGGGACAGGAGGAGCCTGAAACCATTCTTCAGGTTATGGAACTGAGGTCCATAATAGTTACTAGTCCTTGGCATAAAAAGTAAATAAAACACGGTAGCTTGCCAGGCTTTACCGTGTAGGTGGTATAGTCTCAGCAGAAGGCTCTCAACCCGAGCATTTACTGATGAAAGTTAAAGGGGGAAGATCAGGTTTTCTCTTGGATGGAGCTCTGAGGAACTATGGAGTCTGGATGTTGAGAATGACTAACTGCATGATATGTGGTTTGCTCTGGCTTCTTGCCAGGCTTCCTGGTATCAGTCAAAACATGTCTATAACTGTTTACTATGTATAAATGTGAAAGAAATTGGGAAGAACCTTATGCAAAATTCAGTATCCTATAAAAATATTGTGCGGCTGCTTTGCGGCCGCGCCAAGAAACATGTGGATCTGGCATGGGTGGGTCTCTCTCTTTGGGGCAACTGGCATGGAGGTGGAGGAAAGGGCAGGGCCCAAAACTCCACTCCAAGTCCAGCCAGCATGGTCTCTCCCCGCTCATGACAGCAAACCCTTGGAGTAATGTTGGACTTGGCCAGGGGATGGCCGAGCCCCTTACCGGGAGGTCAACTCCTTGGGTTGCTTCCACATAGGGCCGGCCGAGCAGTGCAGCTGTGGGTCTGAAGTGGATGGGTCTGGATCTCTTCCGGGTTGCAAATTAGCTGAGTCTGGTGTGGGTATAGAATATCACTAACAGCTTAAAACCACTTATAAGTTATTAAATTTGGTGATTGTTTAATTTAGCTAAATCATATATAACCAATCACATAACCAATATGTATTGGTATTTGTCAAGACATGCAGTTTACTGTCAGGGAAACCGCCGCGGTCCCCTACAGTGTCAGGACAGAAGTTCTCTTCTACCTCCGAGGATGCCGGGGAAATGGATGAAACTCACGAGTCTGGAGCAATTCCAAAAAGGCTTTTAATAGTACAAAAGCTCTTCCACAGCACTCCAATATAATGAACAAATTCTAGCTCTTGTACACCCTATTGCAGGTATAAACAAAGGTTATGCCAAGGACTAATCCCGAGATTATCTCTTATGTAAAACACTGGAGAGAGAAAGAAAGAGAGAGGGCTGATATAAGTAATACATCTTAATTTCATGAGCTTTATGTAATCTAGATGGTACCCACAAGGTCCTTCTTATTATTATCTGCACCAGGGTGATTCTGAGTATATTGTTCTTGTGTACTGAAAGAGTCACACTCACTTGCTTAGAGAAAACTAGTCTTCCTATAGTCTTCTTATAGTCTCAACGTAGCCGGGATGGTAGTCTCCTGGTAAATTCTAACTGTTCCATCTGGGTGCAGTGGGTGGGTATAAAGAGGATCTGTGCCCAATCTGGAAAACATAGAAGTCTTACTAGATGTATAAGTCAGAAGTTATTCAGTCAAGGTGACTTCTGTAACTGCCACACCCTCTAGCAATGTTTACATAGAAGAGAGGTCTCATTAGAATGAACTTTGGTTTAAATAGATTAAGCTGGGAGTGGGGAAAACAAAAAAACTCCCAGAATAGTTAAACCTGTCCTCCAACAGTTTACAGTTTACAGGGCATAGCCTACTTTTTAATAGTATTAAGTTATAGACTGAACAAATTATTTATGTTCTAACCAATCCTATACAAAAGTAGAACCTTAGGATAATGCCTTGTTTTGTCATACTATAAGTAGTTTTACTTGTCTGTGCAATTTAATTGTGCAATAGGAAAGTAATTTTTCAAATTATATACTTTTGATTAATTTCAAGATGTGCCTTGTTTATGTGTTTTCAATTGATGGACTACAAAGACAATCTTGTTCATTGATTAATAATCTCTTTTATAATTTAACTTAAGTTAGCCACATGTAGTATATATATTAAAATAAATTTGAGAATCAGCTTCTAAATTTTCTAAACTTTCACATAGAATATTTTGTAAAATTTGGATTCATAAAGGATTTATTAAGCTGTCATTTGTCAAAGATTTTAATACATGTAGTATAAAGTTTAGATTTTCTTTATATCAATATCTTTAGAAGGGCTTTTTATAAGAAAAGATTAAGCATATTAATATACTGCATAATGGTCAACTTCCTATTTGTATCTATTTATTTATTTATATATTTATTTATTTATTTATGTATTGCTTTTTTTTGGGTCACACCCGACAAAGCTCAGGATTTCTCCTGGCTGTGCACTCAGGAATTACTCCTGCTGGTGCTTGGGGGACCATATGGGATGCTGGGGATCAAACCGGGCCAGCATGGGCGGTCGCGTGCAAGGCAAACGCCCTACCCGCTGGGCTATCACTCCGCCCCCCCTATTTGTATTTATTAAATTTAAAAGTAAAGCAGTTCCTTTTATTTTTATGGTTTTTATTTTAGTTTCACTCTCAAAATATTGAAAATATTATGATCAGAAGTGCTAAAAATCTTACAAATTATAATCTTTTTACCTTCTATCTTATATGGTAGAAATCATATTTCCATTCTAGCAAGTCAGGTGCGAATGAATCTAAAATCTTTAAGCTGAAGAAATTGATTTTCATAAGTAATGTGTCTGAGGCATTCAAGAGAGTTCTGATAATCAGATTTTTCTATGTGTTGAACTTTGACAGGAAATTTTATTTAAAACAGAGATAATGAAGTTCAAAACCACCAAAATCTTCCAAAGTTCCTGGAAATAAGTAGAGTGCATGTTATGAAATTCTAATTTTCTAGAGGATATTAAATTGAAATAAAATTATAAAATAGAAAAAAATTGTCTGGTTTTATTATACATAAGATGCCTGGATTGAAAGTATATATAGATATGTGAAAACATTTTATATAAAGCTTTATTTAAAAAAGAAAGGAATACTGTCTTTAAAAAGTGGAACTTTTAGCTTCATTTTGCCCAGATTATGAAAACTTTTTATTCCAGTACTGAGTATTGATATATTTATCAATGAGTAATAATTTATTACTGAATCATATGAACAATGATATTTATGAAATTAACCATGTGATAAAGGGAAAACCTGAACATAATATGGAGGTTAGTAAGAAATTGGAGGTCAGTAAAATGACAGAAAGGTTAAAACATGTCATGATGATAAATCTTTCTGACTAATATAAGAGCTATTTGGGGAATTTGGGAGAATAGCGTCTCTACATGCAGTCATGTGCTCTTCTGCTTTTCATTTTGTAGGAAAAAGATAAGGATGCGTTCTCTTTCAGTTCACTAAACTATGCTTATAAGACTCACAAGTCCATTTACAAAATCTCTAGACAGATGTTCTTTGAGTGACTTGTCTATTCCCTATCCTATATGCTCTTTTCCATGACCACTGCCACACACAGTGTGTTTGGAGCCCTCTTCCCATTGAGGGCACTTGCCTCCCTCTTTTCCAGGAAACGTTTCCTTCTGGGAGATTCAGTTTGAAACTGGGCCGGGTTACAACTTTTCAGCCTGAGGTTGTAAATTTTGAAAAGTATAGAAGGAAGTTTAATTTAAGATGACAGGAAGGCTCTGGTAATTTAAGCTCCATGAACCTGGCTTCAATTAGTTGCTTAACTTAGCTCTGTGTTGTGGCCTATAGTGTGCGCTTCAAAAGTCAGTGAATCAATTCAACTTTAAACAAAACAAAACAAGAAGGACATTTATGATCTTTAAAAAAAAAAGAGGCAGAGGTTTTTATCCCTTTCATTTATGAAATGAAAAGTGTAGGGAAGTCATTCTTTATATAGACTGATTTAGTAATACATTGTAATTAATAATAAATCATAGATTTACTATTGAAAGTTTAAAATGTTAAACTATTTAAATGTGTTGATCACAGAAGCATACAGGCATACATTATTCTTCGGCTTTTATTCCAGTGTTTTAAAAGCTCAGCAATCGCTTTTACTTCTGTAGACATTGATTAAAAAGCATCTACATTGTTTGGATTGTTTAAAAGTCAGGAAAATATGGTCTTAAAATTTGCATTGCTAAAGGTGTGGTACTGAGCATGTAATGCTTTATTCTCTAATATGAGGATTCTTGTCTCTGTTTAGAAATGGTGATAACTTCCTCCTAAGGATATTGAGAATGCATAAAATAATTGATGTATAAACTGCCTCCTTAGCTCAGCATTCAGCCTCTACTATAAACGCAAACAGCTACTTTATCTTTCCTTTTTCTCATTTTAAGATCTTTTCACAAGTTGAATAAGATTGATTGAGCCATAGTGGGAACCTGATGTAACATTACCATTTCCTCTTTTCTCATGTTCTCTGATCCATCCACTTCTGATTTTTATTAACTACATTAAGACATTTTATAATAATACTGTTCTCTGGTCTTAAGTAACAGTGCAGTGCTCAGACAATTCTGTACCCAGTATAACTCTGGAGGTTTAATTATCTAATTTAATTATTCCTTGTGTCTATTTTAATATTATTTAATTTGAACTAATTCAAATATTTATTTAAAATATACCTAAAAAAGGTGAATACCTAATTTATTTAAAGATATACCTAAATTTTAAAATTATTTTTACTTATTTCCTTTACTAGTTACTTCCATATAGCTAATAAAATACATCCAGCATAGTTTTGGAAGTTATATTTACTCTCTCCCATCTCTCTCTTCTCCATTAATATACTCAACAAATGTGTTTCTTTTTGTCTTTCTGGGAGGGTATTTTTGTTTTTTGGGGACTGCATATGAGATTGCTCTGGACTCACTCCTGGTCGGTAGTCAAGAATGACTCTGCACAGGACTTTGGGGACCATTTACGGTGCTGGAGGTCAAACTTGGGTCAGTCACAAGGTGACCACTCTACACACTGTACTGTCAGTCCAGTCCCTCAAATATTCTTTAGTATTTGCCATGTGCTTGGTCATTTCTCTCGGAACTGGAGATATACAAAATAGATTAAATAATGTTTTCCCTCTGGTTACTTGCATTTCAGCAATGAGAGACAATTAAAAATTAATTAAAATCTCTGCCAGTAATTGAAAACGTATGGTAAAAATCCCATTCAGAAAGAGTAAAAAAGAGATATGTATAAGCTAGAGCTCTGCAGATTTCTAAAGGGCTCTGAAAGAAGTCTTCATTTGATAATAACAATAAAGCATAAAGTATCGATAAGTCTAGGAGAAAGGAAGCAGAGGATCTCGAAATGACAAAAGAACAAGAGCAAGGTGCTAGAGTTGGAGATCTGTCTGTGTGATTTAAGGAAAGAAGATGCCTGCAAGGGTCTGGATCAGATGTAGACCGATGACACCAGTGTGATTCAGAGAGATAGTGGAAAACAGTAATCTGGCTCTTAATGCCCTTATAGAGTTTGCTCTTGATCAGGACAGAGGAAGCAACTGCTGTATGACAAAAGGGAGATTGTAAGTAGGTTTAGAAATCAAGGGTTAGAAATGATCCACTCTTCTGTGTTGATAAATAGTTTGTAAAGGGGAATACATGAAAGCCATAGAGGAAGTGTGAAAAGAAAGATGAATCCAAAAATATATACTCTAAGATAGTGTGAAGGTAGTGCCAAACCACAGATGTGGCTCAAAGATTTGTATTGAGACAGTTAAAAATAGAGAGAAAAACTCAGCATTGTTAATATTAGTTACAAAGACATTATTTCTGATTATAAATGGGAAAATCACAGTAGAATGATACTAACAAATGTCAACTATGGAATGCCTAGTAACAAGGCAATTGGGATTACAGGAATGGAGTGTGAGGGACAGGTATAGGCTATACATGAAATTCTAAAGATACAAGCATATAAAGTAAACTTCATGGAATAGACATGATAAAATTAACAAAAGACTTTGTATAGTTGAAGAGAGGGGGCAGGATCTCATAAATTTTTATACATCAGAGATTTAGCAAAACCTGGTAAAGGAGACTGAACATTACATAGCCAGAAGTAGAAAGAAAATCAGAATATATTTATATACATATACATATATAAACAGGATATATTATATAACCAAAGTTATATTTTTATAACCAAAGAATATATTTTACAGGTAAGCAAATGAAGGAAGAATTTTCAAAGGAGGGGAAGATAGCAATAATTTTAATAGTCATTTTTCTGTTCTAGTCACCATTTGGGGCTTATATGCAAAGTTTTTATGTAACCTTTGAGGGGGTTTTGGACCACACCCAGCTATACTCAGAGCTTCTCCTGGCTCTCTGCTCAAGGATCATCACTAGAGGGATTAGTGGACTATGTGTGATGCAGATCAAACCCAGATTGACCATGTGCAAAGCAAGTGTCTTCCTAGTTGTACTAGCTCTCCAGCCCCAATATATTCTATTATTAACCCTCATTTTCAAAGTCAGCAAATGGAAAGATCAATTACAGTGAACGGAGTTACATGGGAACAAATGTATAAGTTAAACTAACATGATCTGGGTATAGGATTTCTATTTCCAGCAATCAGTTATCTGCAAACTCTTACCTGCAGGGTTTTGCATTTATATAGGATGGGTACTGATTTCTATTTCATAATTCTTTTCACTGGAGAATTGGCAAAACTATTTCAATAGAATATTTGCTGTGACTTGATTGGAATAAGTTTAGTAGATAATGAGAAAGAGAATTTGGAGATCATTTTGAAAGTGCTAGTACTATTGCTAAGAAAAACCACATTAGTTTCTTTGAAGGTTAAGTTTGACCCTTTGAACACTGATATATTATCCTTGTTTCTCATTCAATTGTAGAAAATTTGGGGCAGTTTTATAAAGTAGTTCTACCTACATTTCAGTGCAGTTCTCCCTTATCTACTAACAACCCTATCATATCTTTTATCAATGTTTTATCTTTGCTATCAATATTTATAAGCTTCATGTTCGTTGTTATCAGTATTTATAAACTTTATGTTCTATTTTGCATACATGATTCTTCCAAACTCTTAGAAAAAGTTAATTCTAAGAGTTTTAAAGCAAAATGAATTATTTATCTGATAACTATTATAAAGTATTCTTGAGAACATGTATGCTTTGATTATTTCCTATTCCAGGAAATGACCTGGAATGCCTACTGGAAGTTCATATTTGTGTGTATTATAAATTTAACCTGGTAAATAATTTTGACAATGGATCAGAGATTATTCAGACATATGCTGGAGTGATCAGAATAGGTAAAAGCAAGAGAGCTTCCAATTCATGCTTTTTTATAGTTAAACTAGTTTATATAGTTAATTATTTTCTTATTAATTAGATGCTTAATTAATTTGTTTAATTTCACATAAAAATGTTTGATGAATATACATGCAGTGGTCATTGATAGTGACTGACATGAACACTTCTTTAGTCTCCTTTTCCAGCCCCTTCCTGTTACATATAATTTGTGAATCGAGCTTCCCTTTCTCTTTTAGACCAAATTCTGACTCACTGGACATCTTAGAGCAAGATTTCCCCTGCTATGTCACTTCCATTAAATTGCTCTATACATTTTTGTTCCTAAACCATCTTTTGCAAACGGTTGTGCATTGATGGTGCCTGTACTTCATCCTATTAGTCACAATGTCATGAACTTAGACTCTTATTTTGTATTCATCAGCATGTTAATGGCATCTCTTGTGGAAAAGGGAACAATTCAGGTTGAGTCTCCAAATACTTGCATAGAATCATTCTTGAATTTGATGATTTTACATTTCTCTTTGTCACTTGTCACTTGTCTTCCGTTGTTCATCAATTTGCTCAAGCAGGCACTAGTAACATCTCCATTTGTCCTGTTGCATGCCAGTGTAGCTCAAGGGCATCTGCTCACTGTAGGAAATTGAAGAGCCTCAAAACATTCGTTCAGGCCATGGGAATGAGGACTATAATTCTTACTGGTTTTTGGCATAACAAATACGACACGGGTAGCTTGCCAGGCTCTGCCGTGCAGGTGGTATACTCTCAGAGTAGGCTTTCTCTAATGCTTACTTTATTAACATTTGTCTTTAACAAAATTAAAACCAGCTAACTGGTTTAATATTAAGATTAATTTATTTTATTAAAGATTATAAAGATTATTAAAATTAATTTATCCAATTAGAAGATAAGATCTTAGTAATTATATGCTGTCTCTCCAAGAGAATTTGTAAAATAATTGACATTTGAGCATGTTAGACTAATCATATTTGATAATTTAAGTTAAAATGTGTTGGGATTTTTTGACAAGTAAATTTCTAGGTAAAAGCAATGCTGAGGATTTAATAAATCCCCAAATGACAATAATCAAGCTGAAAAGTGTGCTCTTTAGGAGGCAGGCTGGGAGGTAGAAAATAACCAGGGAAAAATGATGGAAGAAGTTCACTCTAGTGGTTGGATTGGTGTGGACTATTATGCCTGGAGCACTCTATGGAAATCCTTGTATCTTTGTAAACCATGGTGCCTCAGTTACAAAAAATACAAAACTCTGACTTGAGTTATAATCATAAATTTAGGATTTACATAACATATTTGTGACTTTTTTCTTTAAAATAGTGTAGAATAGGGCTGTACTGACAGCATAGTAGACAGGGAACTTGTGCTGTGTGTGGCTGGTCCAGGTTCAATCTGGATAATACATACGGTATTCGAAAAGCCAAGAACAACCACTGAGTGCAGAGGTAGGTGTCAGGGATGCTGCCGGTGTCCCCCAACAGTGCCAGGAAGCGAGTTCCCTTCTACCTACGAAGCCGGCAGGGAATGGATGAAAACTCAGGAATCCGATGCAGTTTTAAAAGGGCTTTTCTATCACAGGTTCGATATACAATCCAAGAGCAGGGAAAACCTCCAGACTCTGGGTTCTCAGCTAGGCCCCAGCCATGTGTAGGCCAAGATGGCTGCCACCACGTGTTGAGGCCCAACAGAGAAAAGAGAGGATGGAGAAGAAAACGCCAAGGGAAGCCGAAATGGCAAAAGAGGCCTTCTTTCTTCTTGCAGCTTATTTTATAGATAGAAATCCCAAAACTTCCCAGCGCAGCCCATTATGGGCTGGGCTATCTAGAAATGAAAGCAGGAAAAATAGCTCTATAGAAATGTAGCAACTTCAGGAGCCTTCTGGCTGTTTACAAGAACCCAGAGCTCATTCAAAGCCTCCCTAGCAGAGCTGAGGAGCTGTAAACTAAATGTAACTTCCCCTGACAGGGAGGTTCAAATGCCCTCAGGTAATTTCTCCCAGCACCTCACCTAGGCCCTTTTAGATGCTAATGTCTTGAGCCAAAATCTGCCTGGAAATGCCTTTATAGGGTAGAGAAGGGGGTTTCTGAGATGGCATGCCTCAGTACCAAAGACTAATACTAATGCCAGTTAAATATTTCTCCAAGCCTTCACAAGAGTCTCATCTACTTCACGGTAGTTTTGTATTTTAGTTGTCTTTTGAGTTATCAGTGAGTCATGCTTGCTTGCTTGGAGGCAAACAGCATTTCTCTCTGGTCTAATTACTTAGCGATCCAACGTGGCCAGGCAAATATGCTGGCAAGATCTAGCTAGTCCCACGATGATTGTGGTAGCATGAGAGAATTTTTATACCAGCCAGTACAGAATACATGGTCAGATAAACTGCTACATTTAAACTACCCCCTATCTACAAAGTGACCTGCAGGAGGCAATCCAGGGCAGATGCAGAGGCTCTTAGGTGTCCTGCAACAGGTAGGGCTAAGTGCTGAGAACCTGTGTGTATGGCCACCAAATCAAAAATAAACAATAAACAAATTATACTACAAGAAATGTTTTTATACTTTTAATATTTTTATAAACATTGAGTCCCAAATATGAGGAATTATTTTGTAATATATATTTTATATGCTTTATGGAGCACTTTTTTTCTCAACTAGCGATCTGAAAACATAGACTTGTTATATTTTCAATTTAATGCCACATGAAATTGTTATATAGAAATGTTTCCAACAATGTTGCACCCCCAAATTTCCACTTACTGTTTTACAATAGAACACAAAGCTGTTCAGAGTAAGAATCCACTTGTCAGTAAGAGTATTAAATCACTGTCCTAAATTCAGATGATATGCCTGGAGCACCAAAGTGAATCAGGGATGACAGGTTGAATGTGGAATTGAATTAAGCACATGTTTTCTGTAACAGAGTAATTTGACAATGAAACTTTAACCTTATTCAAAGGTCTTTTGCTATAAACCACATTGTCCATATTTGTATATTTTTTAGTCTATTCTCTATTGTTTCATTTCCCCAACCTCATTGACATTTTGGTATCATAAGACATGTAAACAAAATCTGTCATCTTTGCATTTTGACCGAAAAGGCTGATTCTAGATTAAAGCCAACATTGGTCCAGTTTTGAAAACCTAGCTATCCCTTAATAATAGCATTTAATATTTACATTTGCTTTTCAATAAAATAATAACATCACAATTATCAGGAAATTAAAAGATTAACTTACATATTTTATAAATTAAACGGTTGAGTTATTTTGGTTTTTTTGGAAGCCAAACCCAGCAATGCATAGGGTATAATCATAAAACGAATTTGGAGTTCTCAGGGGACCAGATGGGGCGTTGGGGATTAAATTTGGGCGTACAGGCAAATGCCTTATTCCTACAAGGCAAATGCCTTATTCCTACACTATTTTTGCAGCCCCTGCTTTAGCTCATTTTTATGGATGGATGGATGTACTAAGTAGTTTTTTAAATTATTTCATAATTACAGTAAAGCTTTTTAATGTACTGATGAGTATTAAAGAGCCCAGATGTTTTGGTCCTCAGGGTGGTCATCACTACCTTCTGAGCAATGGCTTCTTATTTTTCTCTTTTTATCTTTACCAAATAGTTTTGTTCACTGGTATTCTGATTCTGATTTAAAAGATTGTTTCACAAAACTAAAATTTTGAGTGAAGGATCAACTATTGACATATGATTCAATTCTCATGGTAAAAACTTGAAATACAGATCCCTGAAGAAGCATTTTGAACTACCCTAGGTAAAATTATGGTGTACTATGTAATTTATGGGAAGATTGTGAGAAAATATGAGTCCAGTTTCCTGAATTCTGCTTTATCTTGCGTTTTACATTCCTAAGAGATTCTGAAACTTTGAAACAGGAATATCTTGCACAGTCATCTCCCTCTTCAGTTACTGTTTTGAAATCCCATGAATGCAGGCCATGCAGGTGGCCTTATTAACTGTCAGTAGAAATGTAAGCTAAGACAGAGGTTCTAATATATTTACATACCATATTCCACTAATGGGATAAGTTATCACAGAGACCTGTCTCACATATAATGGAGATGATATTTCAGCCACCCAGCTACTAAAGAGAAACAGGTGTGGATGAAAGAAAAGTTTTGGACTCAACTTTGAATTGGCCATAACTGTTTTTACTCAAGTCTCAGCAAAATTTAAGTGCCAGTACTTATAGATTTGATTTAAATAAAGCTTAAAATCTGAATTCTGACTATATATTTTATTTTTACCCTTAATTCTAAGCTTTAGTGAATATGCTTTGCTCTTTTCTATGTTATTTTTGACTAAAAATCATTAGTTTAACTTTATTCCCTGTATTTAATATGCTGTGCCATGGGTAATTTATTCCTGTTTTTCCTTAAGTTATTTTCTGTGAATTTCAGTAGAAATTATTCCTGCCTTTTAAGCATGATACCATCATATAAAATAAAAACTAAACTAAGAGATAAAAATTATTCAATAAAGGTCACTGCTAAAATGCTTCTTAACATTCTATTTTTGTTTTGATTTGGGGTCACACCATGAGATGCTCAGGGCTTACTCCTGGCTCTGCACTCAGGAATTACTCCTGGTAGTGCTCATGGGATTATGTGGGATGCTGGGAATGAACTCAGACCTGTTGCATGCAAGGCAAGTGCCCAAGCCACTGTTCTATCACCCTGGCCTATTTTCTTTTATTTCTCTGATTCTTGGTTTCTTTGCAGTGGTGTTGTTAGAAGGAAAAAAAAATGTGATTGTATGATTAAGCATACTTTTCTTTTCTTTGTAGGCTACTAAATGTCTATACAGGGTTTTAATATAGGTGCTTATAGTGCTGATGCAACTTCAAAAAAAAAGGTAAAAAGGATAAAAAGTAAGGATGATTCTAAAATAATTTACTATAAAATACCTTAAGATATATAAGGAATTACAAAACCTACATAATATGGAAAGTGGACTCTAACTTCAGCCTTACTCTGATACATAGTTTTATAAATTGTGTTCACATTATATCCATGCATTATTTCTACCTGATTTTTATGTTTTGATGAAATAATCACTGTGTGGTTGAGCAGTCAATGAATGAATACCATGTGGAAATATATGAAATGGAAGATGATACTATGTCCTGATCTTTAATAGATTGCGTGAGAGTCCAGTGTTCTTTTCCAATTAACATGCAAATCCTCTATTTGATAGGAATTAGACTGAATGCATAGTTTAGATACAGTGATCCTTTTTTTTTTTTTGGCTTTTTGTGTCATACCTGGCAATGCTCAGGAGTTACTCCTGGCTCTGTGCTCAGGAATTATTCCTGGCGGTGCTCAGAGACCAGGGATCAAACCTGGAGTGTCTGTGTGCAAGGTACACACTGTACTATTGCTAACCACTGTACTATTGCTCTGGCACCTACAGTGATACTTTCCAATTACTTTTAACCTTATAGCTAACCTAAAATTTTAAATGAATACAGAACAATAAGGTATTCCAACTAATCCAACAGTAAAACTTATTCAGTAACTGTAGAGGATAAAAGGGACAGTAGTTAAGTAGAATGTTTTCTAGGAATCTATTGTTTTATTTTTTTAATTAGTATATAAAATGTTACCACAAAAATGAATTTATATCTGAGCTTCTGGATCCTTAATAATTGTATGAAGATTTAGACAATAAACTCAGATGGTTAAGAAAGTATAGTTTGTTGTGCAGTTGAAGCAGATGGCCTGGGTTCCTCTCCAGTGTCCAGACCCTTCCTTTTACCCATTAATGGAATCACTCATTCTGTTACTCAATGTTCAATCCCGGCGAGGCCCGCTAGTTCCCGATAGCCAGTTCCTATCCATAGGCCCTTCTCTGACCAATGTATGTGGTCCCGGTCGGGATGCAGAAGCGGGTAAAAAGAGTTGCCTAGTTGACGACTTCCTTTTTATCTCCTGCAACCAGCCATTCAGTAATGTGTTTTGACTGGATTCCTTTACAACCAGGTAGATTTAAATCGATTCATTAATTTAACTAATAAACCTCAAGTCTTGGCACTTCCCTGAGCTGCCATTGGACAAAAAAATATTCACCATTTTGGCCTGCTCATGGATTTTTCTGAACCCAGGAATCAGATGAGGTGCAGCAGTAATGGAGTAGCTTGTCTCTGCTTTACCATGCCCACAAATTCATAGGGCCCTAGCCAAACAGGGCGTTCAAACCCAATATATCAAGATCCTTCATGAGCTGTATTACGGATTCACCACCAGGATCTCACAATTCTACAAAGAAGTGATCATTGATGTCAAAAGAGGGGTTCGACAGGGTGATACTATTTCACCAAAACTCTTCAGCGCCACCCTAGAGAACATCATGCGACAATTAGAATGGGAAGGAATGGGAGTGAAGATAGATGGTCGGCAACTACACCACCTCCGCCTGGCTGATGACATTGTTCTAATAACACCAAACATTAGCCAAGCGGCACAAATGCTGGCTGACTTCGACTGAGAATGTGGAAATATAGGTCTACAGCTGAATCTAAAGAAAACTATGTTTATGAAAAATGAACTAGTTCCAGAGGCCCCATTCACTCTCTCTCTCTCTATATATATATTTATATATATTTTAGTATATATATATATATATACTTATATATAAATGTGGAATATAAAATATATATTACATATATTTTATATCCCACTTATATCCCACAAAGGAACTCAGTCTCTCTATGTATTTTCTTCTCCTTCTGACTCATTTCACTCAACATGATTTTCTCCATTTCCAACCAATTATAAGCAAATTTCATGACATCATTTTCCTAATGTATGCATAGTTTTCCTTTGTGTAGCTATACCATAGTTTCTTTTTCTAGTTTTTTGTTATTGGGTACTCGAGATGCTTCCAGCATGTGGCTATTGTAAATAGTGCTGCAATGAACATAGAAATGCAGATGACATTTCTGGTGGGTGTTTTGGACCCCAGGGTATATGCACGGAAGTGGTATTGCTGAATCATGAGGAATGTCCATATTGATTGAAAAAAACTGGACCAGAAAGCATTCCAACCTATAATGAAGGAGAGTTACTTTTGTTGTAGAATCCCGGCTAATACTGATTGCTCTTCTTCTTTTGGATTGTGCCAGCCTCTGTGGTGTGAGATCAAATCTTATTGTTGTTTTGATTTGCATCTCCTTGATGATTATTAATGTAGAATAATTTTTCATGTGCCTCTTGGCCATTTGAATTTCTACTTTGAGGAAGTTTATATCCATTTCCTCTACCCATTTTTAATAGCGTTGAATGGTTTTTTTCTTGTAAAGTTTATCAGCGTCTTATATAACTTTAATATTAACCTTAACCCTTTTCAAGTGGGTACTGGGTGAACAATTTTTCCCATTCTGTGGACTGTCTTTATCTCAGACATCATCTCTTTTGAGGTTCAGTAGTGAGCTCTTTAATTTCCAGTTGTTTGATATGATTTTCTGCTTCTATGTGTGATTAATTTCTTTTTAAGTGTGTCCCAGTCTGAAAAGATCGCTGATACCATTTCTATCTTCTTGATTTTATGGAGGTATGTTTTGTGGTTCAGCACGTGGTCCAACTTGAAAATGTCCCATATTCACTAGAGAAGAAAAGGGGATGAAAAGCACTGTATGTATCTACTAGCCCTCTCTCTTCCACTTCTTTTTTTTAATCCAGTATTTGTGAATTTTAGTCTCGTTGATCTATCAAGAGGTAATAAGGCAATACAAAAGTCTCAAACTGTTATTGTGTTGCTACTATTATTGTTTCCTCCTTGAAGTCTATTAACAGTTGGTTTAAGTAATTTTCTGGTCCCTCATTGGGTACTTATATGTTTAAGATTATAATTTCTTCCTTATGTACATATCCCTTGATCACTAAGAAATAGCTTTCACTGTCCCATAGTTGTCTTTCCTGTCCTTGAGCTATTTTGAGGTCTTTTCCCATCTTCTGCTGTTGCCTGGATGTTTTCTGCAGCTCATCTTCTAGCTCATTGATTCTGATTCTGGCTTAAGGCTGTTTGTTGTCATTCTACTATTGTAGGAACCTATTGAGTTTTTCATTTCATCTACCAAATGTTTTATTAATAACATTTCTGTTTGTGGTTTCCTTATTTCTGCTCACATCCCCCTTGTATTTTATTGGCTGTCTTTTCCATTGTTTCTTTCATATCCTCCTGTATTTTAATTGGATGTCCAATAACTGTTTCTTGGAGCTCATGGAGCATCCTCACCATTTCATCTGAATTCTTTCTCAGAGAGATTTTGTATGCAGGTATTCCTTGTAGAAGCTTCAGGTCTCCTATCTGCCTTCCCTCCTCATGGTGGAGTTCTGCGCTGTTTTCCCATAGTGTATGTGTTAGTCTCAGATTGTGCTATTTTCTTTCCCCTTCTAGAATATTCCCGTAATTTTTGGTGTTCCTTTGTAACTATGCTGAGTCTCTCTGGAAATGGATTTTATGGACCATACATGGGGAATTTAACTGAGGAATCCACGCCCCTTTGCCTGTCTGCCCTGGGGGCAGGTTCTCAGCAGAGTTCCATGCCTTTGAATCACCAGTCCCGGAAGCACTTGCCCTGATTATGTGCTACTATTGCTATTGCTACCACAGCTGCTTCCACTTCTAGACATAAAGTTTTGACTGGGGAACTAGAAGCTGTTCAGAGGTTAGAGTGACAGAAAGTAATGCTACTGTTTAATCAATGGGTTCTGGTATATTTCAACTAAAAAATAAAGTAGCTCTCCAATACTGGAAAAAATGGAGATAAATAAATCCAAATTTGCACTAATTGGGTTTGGTATTTTGGTGAGACATCTAAGTCAGTGCTTCTCAATCTTCTTTCAACCATGACTTGCCTTTGACCTAGTGTCCTTCTTGCTGCCCCCTATTCTACCAGTTCACCTTATTCTTTGGCCCATCCGCCGTTTATTTGGGTTTTTACTGCTGCCACACTTAGAATATCCTGGTTACCTTCAGGAGGTCATATGTAGCTCTCTTCCTCCTCTCCACTAAAAATGCTGATGTAGATCTAGATTGCTGTTCTAGTGTGTGGCACTGGAGCCCAGGAGAACAGTAAGGTCCAAGAATATAGGTTTGGGAATATTGATAAAGTGCTGTTTTTATTAGTTTAAGTAATAGCAATGCATGAGGTTATTTTAGAAAGGAGTATAAAGCTAGGGAGCATAAAGCTAGAGAGCAAAGTCCATCAGAATATAATTCTGGGACAACATTTCTAGCTAAAGTAAGCAAAAAATTAGATACAGCATATATTTTGCTTGTTTTTATTTTGCTATCTATCTATCTATCTATCTATCTATCTATGTGTGTATGTATCTATATATGTATATGTATAAAATTATGTTCACTTTTCTGCTATTTTCTTAATGACAGGTTTATTTTTCTTGTTAAGTGATAACTCATTTTCTTTCAATTAAATTGTGACATCTAGAGTTATAAGACTGAGAGAAATATTAAAATGTATTATCAAAGTAAATGAGTACATTAAAACTGCATATATGTCTAATCACCATATCACAAAGTAAAATAAATGTGAACTATTGTAAAATATTTTTATGTTCAGCCTTGAAAATTATAGTTTCAGAGAGGCTTTGTGTAACATGCTTACTAAGAGGTCTCTTACAAGTTCTGATGATTATTGTTTTTGGGGAGCAGACCAAACTCTGCCTAGGAGTTACTCCTAGCTCTGTGCTCAGGGATCACTCTTGGTGGTGCTTGTGGGACTGTATGAGATCGCAAGTATCAAGACAAGTGCCGTACCTGCTATACTATCTCCCTGGACCTTCTAATGACTCATTTTGGGATCCTCATTATAAAGATTTATAGGGATTTATAATCTTGACTTTGGGAAATAACAAGAGTGATTAATACCCAGGCAGGTTTGAAGGTGAATCAAACATGTTTGTCCTCAAGAAATCATTGTTCCCAAGGTTACAATGAAACAAAACAAAAGTTAGAGTTAAAAATTGTATTTTCACCCTTTATAAAACAGTAAACACTGTACTGAGAGATCTATTCTGTGAATTTAAGAATGAGAACATAGCAATATCAGAAATGATAGGTGTGAACAAAGGATACGATGTTAGGAAGAATACAAGTCCCAAAAAATGCAAGATTTATACAGAACTGTGTTTCAGCAAACAAACACACTAAAAGTAGTACAAAGTGCTGTACTTTTCTTCCATTCACAATAGCCAGAATCTGGAAACAACCAGAATGCCTGAGAACAGACAATTGGATAAAGAAACTGTGGAACATTTACACAATGGAATACTATACAGCTGTTAGTAAAAATGACGTTACAAAGTTTACCTAAAATGGATGGACATTGAGAGGATCATGCTGAGTGAAATTAGCCAGATGGAAAAGGACAGATATAGAATGTCTGCATTTATTTGTAGAATATGAAAAAATAGTATGATACCAGTATCCAAGGCCAAGCAAAACATGGATTAGAAAGTTTGTCAGTGGGTGGAATCTACTGCAAGTGTGTGGGAGTTAGAGGGTAGGTAATACAGAGAAAGATACACAGAAAGGATGTATACTAATAATTGTTGGAAATGATAATACCAGTCTAGATCTGAGCATTGAATGTAGGCAAAGAGATATACATGATAACCTCCAAATGTATGTATTGCTAGCCACAATGTATAAGGGAAGGAAGAGAGACAGAAAGAGAGAGAGAGAGAGAGAGAGAGAGAGAGAGATAGAAAGAGAGAGAGAGAAGAGGCAAAGTGCCTGCCATAGAGGCAGGCTGTGGAAGGAAAAGGAATTAGGGGACATTGGTGGTGGGAAATGGGCACTGGTGGAGGGATGAGTGCTGGAACACTGTATGACTGAAACCCAAACATGAACATCTTTGTAATTGTATATCTCAAGATGGTATAACAAACAAATGAAAAAAATTCAAAGTGTAAACAAAAAATAAAGTGCTGTGCTTTTCAGAATGCACTAGAATATTTATATGTCCTCTTGGAAAGCTAGTATATGTAGGGATTTGATAGGAAAAACAGAATCCCACTGAACTTTTTGTTTAATTAGCACAGCATTTATTTGCAACAGACAGCCTCTAAGTGACTGAATTTAATCCTCATAGAAATCTTGACTTAAAGTCATAATACTCCTTTAACAGCTGAGGAAGCAGGCAGAGAACAGCTGCACTGGATTGAGGTAAAGTAGACTGGCTCTAGATTCTGCTCTGTTTACCTATCTACTAGATTTTTCCTACTAGTATTTGAGTGTATAGCTCACGAAAATCTGGCTAAAACGTAGTTCAGTGGTTGAATGCAGGCCTTACATGTAAGAAGCTCTGGGTTCAGTCCTTGAAACATTTTCCACCCCCATCCCCCATTGATTATAAATAATGGGTAACTTCTTGTATCACTGTCTTCTTGTTCATCGTTGATTTGCTCGAGCGGGCACCAGTAACATCTCCATATGACCTGTCTCATGCAAGTAGAGCCCAAGGGCACCTGCTTGCTCCAGGAACATAAAGAGCCTCAAACCATTCCATCAGGTCATGGGAATGAGGTCTATAATTGTTACTGGTATCTGGCATATCAAATACGACACGGGTAGCTTGCCAGGCTCTGCCGTGCAGGTAGCATACTCTTGTAGTCATCTCAAAATCCAGCATTTATTGATGAACCGCTCGGCCGCTTGCGCCATGTGAGCCGGGCTGTGATAGGCTGGTCTGCTGGGTGGAGTTCTGACGAGGGGGAAGACCGGATGTGGAAAATGGAGGTCCTCATGGAGTGGGGGTTCATCTGGCTTGTTGTGAGGCTCTGTTTGGGTGGTGGGCCAGGGCTAGAACCTGCCATCCCTCCTGGGCACCTCATGAGCGGCTGGGCACAGTGAGAGCCAGTAGCAGCTCTGCCCCCATGTCAACTTCTTTTACACCTGCATATTTCATGTTACTCTTTCCTGGTGTGAAGTTATTTCAGTTTCTCTTAAATGTCAAATTATATTTATGAAGGTGTAATATAAAAAGATTAGTGTTTTTAAAAGAATGAAAATAGTAATGTCTGCATGCTTAAAGCTATTTTCCTCCAAATTAAGTTTTTTAATACAGTCTCATACTTGGAGGCAGTCAGTAAAATCATTTAGAAGATTCATTAATTAGCTGTCATATCAGTACATATGCTTACTAGAGTCAATTGAGAAAAAAACTGAATCCCACTGAACTTTTTGTTTAATTAACACAGCATTTATTTGCAACAATAAATGAGAAAAAAACTAAATGAATTTCTCTATCTATTAGCAGCATTGAAATATTAATTGTATATTCAATTACTAGCTTATTCAAATGCATAATATTACAAAGAAGGAATCTTTAGCTGTAGTTTGAATTTGGGGTTTCCATACCCGAAATATAAAATTTCCCATTATTTTCTATTATGTACTATTTGCAAGTGACACCATTTAGAAATATAGTCTTTATTTTTTTCCTTCCTATAACAGAGACATTCCATCCCTGTTGACTAGAATTGAAGTCACAGTGAAAGTTAGAGTTTATTAGTTTATTCCACTGCAGATTTGATCCTATGATAGATCTGATAAATTGTAGTCTGAGAAAATTGCTGCAACCATTACCGGTTTGAGAGAGATTATACACTTTAGGAGAGAAAGGAAAAAGTCAAAATCCAAATCATGATCAGTGAAGTAGGTTCTAATAGAACTTCTTCAGGGTTGTTTTTTTTGTTATTGTCTTTTGATAGGAACAAAAGTTCCAAAATTTTGGTACTTTCCTGGTTGCTCTGAGTATTGTTATTACACTGCCGAGTGACAAAAGCAGCAGGATAGTTAAACTTCATCCTAGTTCTGCCTAGTTCTGCTGACAAGATTCTCCGTTGGGAACTCATTGTCTGATGTCCCTATATCTGCCTCTGGTCAGCAACTGAGGTCAATGACTAGTTCATTTCCTACCTGACTTGAGTTTTCTGGCATAAGTTTTCTTCATGCCATCTTCATATAAAAAGGTAAACCTAATTTGGAATTTGTCTATGCAAGGATTTTTTAAAACTTTGTTTTCTGTTTAACTTTTTCCCCTATTTAAAGGGAAGATATATCCGAAATGAAATTTCGGTTCTCATTCTGTTTTGACATCCTGATCCATTGTATTTGTGCTCTGTAGCTCAAGTAAGACTCAAGGAGCCAACTGAAATTTAATTTCTTTTCCTTTAATCCTTCTGTCCTCAGTTATAACTTCTCACATTTATCATTTATGTTTTTCATACCTCTGCTTTTATTTGAGCCCTCATCAAAATTTGCCTGAACCAAAGCAGTGAATTTCTGTGAAATCTTGTGGTTTTCAGTCTTAATCCTAACCTTCTTACTCCCTAGATTCCTTCTTTCCCAGACTGGAGAGATAATATAGCAAGTAAGGCACTTATTGCCTTGTGTATGGCTGACATGGATTCAATTTTCAGGTGGTCTCCTGAGTGCAGAGCCAGGAATAAGCCCTGAGTACAGTTGGGTGTGGCCCAAAACCAACCAAAGAGATTCTTTCTTTCCATAATCTGAGAATCATTTATTCTGCAAATGAAATATTTTGGTATTCCCAATTGCAATCAAAACAAAGTCCTAATTCCTTAGCAAGATTCTGTGACTCCTCAGGTCCTGGCAGAGAAACAAAAGGAATAGTGGTAAATTTAAAAAAAGCAGCTAAAACTAATAAATGACAAGACATAAAAGATGGCAAATCATTGGAGCTAAAATTTGATTATAGCTAGTAGAAGTAAAGAATTATAGATAGTATGAGGTCAGATATTATGTTTTGGTCATTTTTCTTTAAACTCTTAAATTTATTTGTCTGTGGTGGTGGTATTTGAAATTAGACCCAGGGCCTTGTAAATGCAAAGCGTATATTTTATTACTTGGAAAATTTCAACAATAAACATAAATTTCTTGTCTGGTTAAAATTTTATTTTTAAGGTTAAAAATTCTAAGAACTAAGTTTATGTACCTTTTGTTTTACATGAAAGTACTCTGTTGGGGAGCTCCTGGGGTCCCCGCCAGTATCAGGACAGAAGCTCTCTTCTACCTCCAAGGCTGGGGGAGAACAGATGAAAACTCACAAGTCCGGCGCAGTTCCAAAAAAGGTTTTTAATAGTACAAAAGTTCTACCACTGCAATTCAATATAATGAAAGAACTCTAGCTCAGGTCAGAACTTAGACCATTCGAAAGGGCCCAAGTCTCCCACCAAAGAGAGAGGATCTCCCCGAGAGGAGTCCTACCAAAAAGAAGGGAAAAAGGAGAAGGAACATCAAGTCAGTCCCCAAGTAATCCTATCTGTGGACAGGGAGGGTCCTGTCAGCAAAGAACCCTAAACAGAGTGTAGAAGGTTGGTGCCACACCCTATTACAGGTACAAACAAAGGGTTATGCCAAAGACTAATCCCTTCTTCTGAGATTATCTCTTATGTAAAACACTGAGAGAGAGAGAGAAAAAAACACTGGTATAAAGTAATACATCTTAATTTCATGGGCTTCATGTAATCTAGATGGTACCCACAAGGTCCTTCTTATTTATTATCTGCACCAGGGTGATTCTGAGTATCTTGTTCTCCGTATACTGAATGGGTCACGCTCACCTGCTGGAGGGAAAACTAGTATGATCCTTCCTATAATCTTAAAGATAGTCTCAATGTAGCCAGCGTGGCAGTCTCCTGGTAAATTCTAACTGTCCAACACTGGGTGCAGTGGGTATAAAGAGGAGCTGTACCCAATCTAGATGCATAGAAGTCTTAGTAGATGTATAATAAGTCAGAAGTTATTCAGAGTCAAGGTGACTTCTGTAACTGCCACACCCTCCATCAGTGTTTACATAGAAAAGATCTCATTAGAATGAACCTTGGCTTAAGAACATGTAAGTAGATTAATCTGTGAGTGGGTAAAGCAGCAAAGCTCCCAAACTAGCTAAGCCTGTCATCCAACAGTATTCTATTATAACTTATATGAAAAATACATTGTTTTGAAAAAATTCTTGATCATGATCCGAATCCCGTATTCTCGATTTGCTCAGCGGGGCCTAACATTTCCATTGAACCCTATCCGGCCAATGTAGCCCAGGCTCTGGTTGATTCAGGAAGAAAACATTCTACGCTGAAATTAACCCTTCCATTGGGAGTGGGAGAAACACTCAGCAGTGTTCAGAGCCTACACCTGGCTTAGTGCATGGGTTCACTGCCCTGAAGTGTTCATTGCACTTTCTGGTGCATTCTAGCCTTTTGAACCTTGTGTCCAGCCAAACACTAAAATCATTCAAACAATATTTTGATGACACCATCTGTCGGGGATGCCTCCGGGTCCCCAACAGTGTCAGGACAGAAGTTCTCTTCTACCTCTGAGGACTCCAGGGAATGGATGAAAACTCAAGAGTCCGGCTCAGCTCCAAAAAAGGCTTTTAATAGTACAAAAGCTCTACCACCGCAATGCAATATAATGAACAAACTCTAGCTCTGGTCCGAACTTAGACCATACAAAATAGCCTGAGTCTCCCACCAATGAGAGAGGATCTCACCCGAGAGGAGTCCTACCCAAAAGAAGGAGCAAAAGGCCAAAGAGCAAAAATCCAAAAGCCAAAAAGTCAAAAAGCAAAAGGCCGGGGCCAAAAGCCAGAGTCAAAAGCTGAAAGCTGAGGAGCCAAAAGCCACAGGAGCCAAAAGAAAAGCTAAATGGTCCAAGGGGCCTCAAGTCAGTCCCCTTTATATGCACCAAAGTAATCCAGGGAGGGTCTTGTCAACAAAGAACTCTAAACAGAGTGTAGTGCCACACCCTATTGCAGGTATAAACAAAGATTATGTCAAGGACTAATCCGAGATTATCTCTCTAGCAGGCTCTAGCCCTGGCCGCCACCCCCCCAGCCAGACCACCCCCCCTCTCTCGCAGCCATTTCCACACGCTTTCCTCTTTCACACCCACCCAGCGACCAGACTATTACACCCTGCTGGCCGTCGGCTGCGGTTCATCAATAAATGTTTATTTAGAGGTGACTACAATAGCTACCACGGCAAGCCTGGCAAGCTGTTTCTGTAGTATTTGATGTGCCAAATACCAGTAACATTTATATTAGGTCATTCCGTGACCTAATATAATGGTTTGAGGCTCTATATATTCCTGGAGCAAGCGATGCCTTTGGTTCTAGTAGATGAGACAGCCATGGAGACTTACTGGTGCCCACTCTAGCAAACAGATGATTTAACGGGAAGATAGTGATAGTGATAGAAAAACACTGGAGAGAGAGGGCTGAGCTTCATGTAAATCTAGATGGTACCAACAAGGTCATTTTTATTATTATCTGCACCAGGGTGATTCTGAGTATCTTGTTCTTGTGTACTGAAAGGGTCACTCTCGCCTGCTTAGAGCAAACTAGTATGATCCTTCCTATAGTCTTCCTATAGTCTTAACATAGCCAGGATGGTAGTCTCCTGGTAAATTCTAACTGTGCCACGCTGGGTGCAGTGGGTATAAAGAGGAGCTGTGCCCAATCTAGAAAACATAGAAGTCTTAGTAGATGTGTAAATCAGAAGTTATTCAGTCAAGGTGACTTCTGTAACTGCCACACCCTCTAGCAATGTTTACATAGAAGAGAGGTCTCCTTAGAATGAACCTTGGCTTAAATAGATTAAACTATGAGTGAGCAAAACAACAAAGCTCCCAGATTAGCTAGATCTAGTCATCCCAACAGCCGTCATGAAGAAAATGCAAATCAAATTTAATATTTTTGGTGAATAAAGGATGGCAGAATCTAAGGCAGCATCAAGATGGAAGATGAGGCATGATGCTGAGGTATACGATTATGCTTTTGTTAGGGTCGGACACCGATCACACACCAAGGAGACTACAAGAGACAAGCTTATGCAAAAGCAAAGGGTTTATTTAAGCCAGATAGCTGGGGTCAGACACAGATACACCTGGCAGAGCAGAAACCAGCTTCCCCGTAGCTGCGGCTGCTATGTGGCTGCACAATTTACCTCCAAATTACCGTGAATATTCTACCCACCCCTCTGAGAGAGCCCCACAAAGTAATGAGAGTATAGCACTGCACGGCAGAGCCTGGAAAACTGTCCGATGCATGTTCGAAATGCCAAAACCAGTAAGAAAAATGTTTATTTTCCTGACCCCAAAAGAGCCCTTAATACGGCGGCAGTAAGAAAGGTGAACAATCAGTGCCTGATAAAATTTCACGGCCAACCTAGGCTGCCAAAACAAAGAAGGACTAAAATGACTGTCTGTACTTTCAATGCACGTATGCTGACATCGAAGCATATATTGAGGATCTGATGGTGCAAGCGCAAAAGATCAAGTACGGCATCATTGGTCTGACTGAGACGAGGAGGCATCAGACGCATCATGCTGTATTTGACAACGGAGAAGAATTGTTCCTTGCAATATGCGACGTAAAAGAGGTGTCGGTGGCATTGGTGTCCTTATCAACACGAACATGGCCGATCAACATAGATTCATTTGAATGCCTAACAAACCGGATAGGACGATTACACTTGAAGAGATGTGGCCCACTGCCAGCAATTTCTATCTGCATTGTCTACGCACCAACATCCACATACAAAGGAGATGAAATTGAGAAATTCTACATGAAACTGGAGGAGTTCTATAAAAAGATCACACCTTCTACAAGATCATAGTCGGTGATTTTAATACCAAGATAGGACCAAGAAGATTGGCTGAAGAACTCCACATCGGGACCCTTGGCCTAGAATGGAACGAACAGGGTGAGAGACTATCTGAGTCCATCATGTCCACCAAGACCATTCATGGGAACACACAGTTCCAGAAGGCTTAAGCGAAACGTTGGGCATGGGAATCCCCTGGTGGACAGTTCCACAATGAAATTGACCACATCATCTTCAATCGATGGTTTTGCCTGACTGATGTTGCTGTCATCCCCAAATTCCAAACAGGATCTGACATCCGTCTCCTTTGTGCAAAATTCTACTTCACGCAAAAGGGAGAAAAGGCTGCAAAGTTTAAGAAGAGAACTCCCAGAACGACCACCAACTGGGCACTCTTTGGCACCATTGCAGCAACATGGGAAGATACCACCATTGACAACATCGATGAAGAATACAACCGACTGGGTCAGCACCTCCATGATTGTGCGAAGAATGCTGAGAGAGAGAAAGACACAAAAGGACGCCTGTCTTCAGAAACTCTCGAGCTCATTAGCCAACGTGGCAAGGCGCAAGCCTCAGGAGACCAAATGCTAACATCCAAGCTTGCTAAACGGTGCAGAGAAGCAATAAAAGAAGACCTCAAAGACAGAAGAGCAGAAATACTGGAAGATGCAGCAGAAGCCGGGAAAAGCATTCGAACTGCCTGCCTGTCCTTCGCCAACTATAAGACCAAGATGACTGCCCTCCGACGCCCTGGTGGATCTATCACATCTTCCAGAAAGGCAATGGGAAGATTATCCATGACTTCTACTCAAATCTCTTTGATAGCCACATCCACCTGCCCACATACCAAATTCCACAGGATGCATATGTCATTCCCAACATTCCCCCTTCTGAAATTCGATATGCCATCTCATCAGTAAAGAAGGGAACAGCACCAGGCCCAGACAAAGTCAGACCCAAACACCTGAAGAATCTGCCATCAGTACTCATCAATACACTAGCTCGGCTCTTCACACGCTACCTGTCCGAATGCAAGGTTCCCTTCAAATGGAAAACCAGCAGGACAGTCCTACTGTTCAAGAAGGGAGACATTCAACATCGGCAACTATTGCCCCATCTGCCTATTGTCTGTCATCTACAAGCTGTTTACAAGAGTCATCCTGAACAGGATTGGCAGAACACTAGATGGAGGGACAACCATGCGAACAAGCTGGCTTCTGGAAAGGATTCAGCACAATCGACCATATCCACACAGTAAACAAGCTCATTGAGGTTTGTAGGGAGTACAAGATGCTGCTCTGTCTCATGTTCATTGATTTACAGAAAACCTTTGATTCTATGGAGACTGAAGCAGTCATCGAAGCCCTAGCCAAACAGGGCATTCAAACCCAATACATCAAGATGCTTCGTGAGATATATTATGGATTCACCACCAAGATCTCACCATCCTACAAAGAAGTGATCATTGATGTCAAAAGAGGGGTTTGACAGGGTGATACCATTTCACCAAAACTCTTCAGCGCCACCCCGAGCATCATGTGACAATTAGAATGGGAAGGAATGGGAGTGAAGATAGATGGTCGGCAACTACACCACCTCCGCTTCACTGATGACATTGTTCTAATAACACCAAACATAAGCCAAGTGGCACAAATGCTGGCTGACTTTGACCGAGAATGTGGAAAGATAGGTCTACAGCTGAATCTGAAGAAAACTATGTTTATGAAAAATAAACTAGTTCCAGAGGCCCCAGTCACTCTCAATGGAACAAACATCTCTGAATGCAGCAGTTATGTGTACCTAGTTTGAGAAATCAACATGATGAACGACCTAAAACCTGAGCTGCACAAGAGGAAGAGAGCGGCATGGAATGCCTTCAAAGGCATCAAAGAAATATCTAAAAGGACAAAGAACCTCCGGCTCTGGGCACATCTCTTTGACTCCACTGTTCTCCCTGCATTAACATATGCCTCAGAGACCTGGGCCCTATGAGAATCGGGTCTCCCAGAGAGGAATCAAAAGAGCTATGCTTGGAATATCACACCTCACTAAGCGAGAGAAGGAATCCAGAGTTCTGACTTCAGTCGCTATTCCAGAATCAGGGACCCTGTCTCATTTGCCAAGGCATCGAAAATCAGATGGGCTGTACATGTAATGCGATTTGGAGACGACGGCTGGACTAGAGCCATTACCGACTGGATCCCAAGGGATGTCAAAAGATCACGTGGCCGCCCACCTACAAGATGGTCAGACTTCCTTGTCAAGACCCTGAAGGAACGGTTTGGGGCTCTTCATATTCCTGAATCAACCAGATGCCATTGGGCTACATTGGCACGTGATAGGGTCCAATGGAAATGTTTACTGGCACCCGCTCGAGCAAATCAATGAGTAATGGGATTCAAGTGATCAAGTGATCAAGATGGGGTCAAGCTTTCAGGCACGCAGGCCAAGGCAAGACCCCAAGTAAGGGGAAGCTTTTAGATTATATAGCCACTATTTACATCATAACCTGCACAAACTTAAAGAAGAACATGATTCAAAGGAAGACATTGCTCACGTTGCACAGACACTTGTATTGGTATGTCCCTGCATGTTCTAAACGTCAGTATGCCCTGGGTGCACCCCAGCAATTTCTAGATAACAGGAGAGGCAGTGAAACTGTTACTTTTCAAGGCTGCTGGGCTGAGCCTTCCCAAATGTTCTTTCCAAGGCTGGATGCAGAGTGTGTGATGACGAGCCCTTGGTGACTGTCCACAGCAACATAAAGGCATTTTGGCTCATTGACCCTGCCTGCTGTTTTGCTCACCTAACACTTTGTTACTTAAATCATAGGTTATTTTCCTCCAAGGTGGACATGTGTAGATACTCTGTAGAGCTCATCATTTTAATGTTACTGCAAATGCCACCTGAAGATCCCATTAATATATAGATATAGTATCTCTGGGATGAGGCCTGAAATTCCGTATTTTTAATGGTTCCCAAGTGATGCCAGTTTTGTTGGTCTGTGGACAACCCTGAGTTGCCGGCTCTGTTGGTTAATAAAAAACTGGGAACCTCAATTCAGGATCTGTTTTTTTTTTTGAGAAACTTCTATTCCTTATAATGAATGGATATTAAAGTTCCATGTGGGAGTTTGCTCTGAAACTGGGTTAGAAATCTAAACTGACAGTTGGATCCTGCTGGGAATTGAACACCAGACGAGATTCCTCTTTTTTATTTACTGTCACTAGTTTTATCTTCTTTGCATTTATGTTAGGGGAAATAAAAGGCTTTCCCTTGAAACTGTACTTTATCAAATGGATGCATAAATACTTGAAGAGATATTAAAATAAAATTAAAATTAAAAAGAAAGCCTTTTGTGCTTTTTATCTCTAATATTTTATTCTCTGTGCTATTTTTGCACCCAGAATTAAAATGTCTCATTTGACAACATTTCAAAGTGGGGATGTAATCCATAAACCTAGAATTTGGAAAATCCTCTGTGTGTTGTGTTCTGTGTTCTGTTTCTTTACTGCCACTGGTCTCAGAGTTGTGTTTCTATGTCTTTTGTCTGTCTTAAGAATGGACTGCATTAACTGAACCTTCTGACCTGCTTTGTTACTGTTTCATTTGTAAATATGAAACACAGGAAATGGTATTCAAGCACTGTGGGAAAAAATGGTTTTACTATGCCTAGAGAGAGGCAGAGTCAGATGAAAAAGAGTAAGATAAATAAAGGAAAGGTGTCAGGGGAAGTGAGGTAGAGTGATCCATGTGGAAAACAAGGAAAACAGAAACAGATGGATTTGGAGAGAGACTGAATCAGCCTGTCAGGGGAGTATTGATTGCATTTAGGCTGTAAGTACAAAATAAAAGGATACCCCCACCCTTTTAGGGAGTTTCAGATCCACAGAACCAAAGAAACTAGCTATTAAGTCATTAATATAAAAATGATTAGAACTTGGACGTAAACATTGTGATTTTAGTGTGATGATTTTGAAAATAACCGGATAGCATGTTTTTTTTCCTTCAGTTTGTAGCTAGGAGTAAGACTTAGGCATGAATTCTACTTCCTAGGAGATTTTATTTAAAATATTAGGTAAGAAAAGAATTGCTTGATGAAAACATGCATATAAGTATTTGGAAAAGAGTACTTAAGAGGTATGATAGCTTTAAGAGATTGGTAGAGAAAGATGCTTCCAGTGAAAGAAAGAAAATAGACACAAATGGGTTAGTGGACAAATTGAATGAATTTTTCAATATACTGTTCTAAGATAGCTTTTTAAATGTAGAGGGAAAATATGATCAAATATAACATTTTAGAGTAGTATGAATTAAATGCAGCTCTTGTGATTTTCAAATATCAGTTTGATAAGTGCAAGAAAAATAGAAAAAAAAACAAGCTCTAAGGGAATAGTTTGGGGCCTTGATTAAGATAGTGGAGCATTCACTCTTGATAAATTGTAAACACTCGTGGGTCATAAAATCATATTAATGTTGGTCAATTCAAATTAATTCTGTAGATTTCATTGTTTTCCACATCTCTTCTAGAAATCATGGCGTTGCTTTAAAACCATGGAGAGGGAGAGAGAGAGAAAGAGAGATTAGGTAGTTTCCATTCCTTGAAGGACATTGGTTTTAATGCTATCTCTATGGTTAATATTATGTCCAATATTAGAATTAAAGGATAAACACATTGATGAAATTTCAGATTATGTTTTTACTTTGTTTGACAGAATAGACTTAGTTTACCCCAAAGTTATCTTTAATTTTGATGCTTATACTTGTTAATGTAAAAATTAAGTTAATATAAAACTGTATCAGACTCTGTGGTTTTAATTTTTAATTATTCTCTGTTATAATTGTTCCTGAGTTATTTTGGCCACTCATGCTTAGTTAACCACAGTGCCCAAGTGCCTAGAATAGTTAGAATGCTGAGTGCACTATGGGTAAATGATAATATAGAACTCATTAGATAGAAATAATACTGCTCTATGATCCTGAAAAGTCACTGGATAGCAGGATTCATTCCTCTTTGACTAATTCTTTTATTTTCTCATATTTTGTTTGTATTTGTTTGGAGACCACACCCATTTGCACATTGGACTCACTACTAGCACTTTGCTCTGGGTCCTGTGTACAGTACTGGGAATGGAACCTGGGTTGGTTATATGCAAGAACTGATTACGTTTAAGGCCCCATCTGTATTTTCCTACCTCAGGCTGACTTAGTGCAGTAAGAGTAATCTTTGGAACTGTGCCTCAGGCATAATAAATCCCCCTTTATGAAATACTTGCCTGATAGCAAAACAACCAGATGAACTTTAGCAGGCCTCCAAGTGACCCATTCCTCCTGACTCCATCATCCCACATGTGTTCTCTGTTTCCTTGGAGACCATAGAAACCACATACATAGCAGCTGGGTACATGTAGATCATCACAGTTCACCTGAGAAGTGATTCTCCACTCATGACCATCTCGGGTATGTCAGCATGGTTTAGGTCTGTTGCTTCTTACTATTATTTTCCAGAACACTCATTTTCAGACACCCTAGGTTAATCAAATCAGCTTAAGACATCAATTTTTACTTAATCTATAGATACTAACTGTTCTTCAAAATGATACTTTGTATTAAAATCATTGAAAATTATTCAAGATTTCTTAGAAATTGCCATTGAGTTTTTGAAGAATTTTCACTTCAGCTTCAATATTTGTATAGGTATTTCTTTAGAAAAAATGTTTTTCAACTTTTAAAGCATCCTATCTAGGACCGGAGATCAGAAATAAATTACTAAGGGCCTGGGGAGTTAAGTCAAAGGGCTGAGTGTGTGCCTGGAATGCACAGGGACCTAGATGTGATCCCTGCTACTCCTAGACCTCCAGAGCACTACTGAGTGCAGCTCTGGGGAGTCCCCTCAAACCCAGTAAGTTATTAAATAGAAACAAGATATTTAAGCATTTGGTATTGAAACTCATGTTTAAATTAAAAGATTAGACCTTGACTTAAAGAAAATTACTTTCAGATCTTCCTTTTTAAGCTTTGAGAAAAAAGATTTGTAGATTATGCTTACTTATTCTAAAAGTTTTCAAACTCTTTTTTTTTTTTTTGCTTTTTGGGTCACACCTGGCAATGCTCAGGGGTTTCTCCTGGCTCTGCACTCAGGAATTACTCCTGGCAGTGCTCGGGGGACCATATGGGGTGCTGGGGATAGAACCAGGGCTGGCATGGGCTGGCTGCATGCAAGGCAAACGCCCTACCTGCTGGGCTATCACGCTGGCCCTCAAACTCATTTTAAAAAGCTAGAACTGTTATAAGATTGACAAAGCAATACTGTTTAAAATAATACTAATAGTGTTGGGAGTGTGGTTCCTCGTGCCCATGCATGTGTGAGGCACTCTGGCTCTGACTCTCAGCAGTAACAAACTTTAAAAAAATATATAAAATAATATAAAATATCACAAAGACTAAATTTTAAAGTCAATGAAGAGACCTTTGATTTTAAGGGGTACAGTACATTATTTCATAGTGCATTCATATTCAGAGATCATGGTGTTTTGCATTATCATAATTTTCTAATTAATTTGTTCTTTATACATGTTTATACATGTTCCAATTGCATTTCATGAATTCATTGTTTTCTTGTAAGTTTGTGCTTTCTTTCCATGTTCAAAGAATCTCTTTAATTCAATTTCTCTGTTTCTCCTCATACAGTCTGGCAGCCAGATATGCAACTCAGTCTAATCACAGTGGAATTGCAACCAGTCCAAAAAAGCCTACTAGGTCAGTTAATATCTCTAATTTATTGCTCGTTAGTGGTAATAAGGTAAACTCCCAGTGATATTTACTCTTATCATTCTAAATTTTATCCTAAAATCACATAGTTCTGTAAAAGTTTAAAAGACCAAATTCTTTGAAGAAAATTTCTATATGTAGTCTCAGTATGTAGTCTTCTATATGTTTGTGTTGGATCAGTAAGTGGGTTTTAGTTCATTCTATTTTAATTTGGCTGTACAAAATGCCACGACTGAGCTAAAAGTCTAGGTTCTAGGCTTAGATATAGTCAATAAATAGTTACCTTAAAGGTCACATTCTTTCCACATCACAGAATCTGGAAATTTTACAGACTGTATTTGCGTTTTGAACTGGGCATGCATTTTGAACATTTTGCATTAGAACTGGGAAATATTGCCTAATTTTTTTTGTGGGGAAGTTTGCACTAGATCAACCTGAATTTCTTTTTATTTGTAGTAGTTGATTTTTTTTTCTTCTGTATGGCATGTATTTTAAAGTCTGTTTGCTATAGTAAGTGACAGGACATTATGTATTGTTTGGAAAATGCTGGTATATAAAAATGTGTTGAAAGTGTTTGATTTTTTTTGCATAATGTTAAGTTGTTGAAAACAAGATGGTAGTACAGAGCAACTGAGTGAAACCACAGCAGATGTGATCTGCACTCCTGATGCGTATGTCGATTTTATGTGCCATTTCACTCACTCTCATGGTGACTTATTAGTCAGTGCTCTAATAACATGTCATATCATGCAATGTGTGACCACTAGGACCACTTATGATGCATAAATGACCTAAGGTACGTGCCTTTCCTTTTGCCTTGGTTTTCTCAGTCTCGTTAATTTCTATAGTAATGAAAATTAATCTGGAGAGATCAATCACAAGTGTATTTACTGAACATTAGAAAGAATAATATAAATCAGGATAAACAAAGAATGACCTCCCTGATACAGTAAGCTAAGCATTTTATTACTACTCTTAAGACATGCATATAAAATAAAGTTAAGTTCTTTGATTAAGTAGAAAAATCTTTTTGTCCCCTTGGCTTTCTTTTAAGTTTCTCTCTTATTACCTTGATGAATGAGCCAGAACTCTGGCTGCCTGTCAAATTAGGATAATGAAAAAAGTAAATGCTTTTTGAATATTGTTTTAATTTATTCTTCTGAAAGCTAGACATCATTTGCCATTATGTGTCACTATAAATATTAAAATGCATTTTAATTGCTTTCTAGAAATAGGTCAAGTTTCATTGTAAGCTGGGCAAGTTCTGTGACAAAATTTGTTATGAATGTGAAATTAGAACAGATTCTCTAATCTATGACTGTATCTACTGGAATATGTCCCATTTATTATGATTAGGACATTTGGCCAAATTAATTAGTTGAATTCTATGTTCAAACTGTAATCATCAGTACCCTAAGGTACCTGGTTTCTGTGGTTATTGAGTTGTGTTTATTGTACTTAGGAGTAGTCTAGAATCCTTTGAGAAAAAGTTAAATGCTAGATTCATTTGGAAAAGATTCCTATCATGTGCATGACACAAATCTTATCAAAACAGCTGAAGTGAGGTTCTGGAGTGATAGTGCAGTAGGTAGGACATTTACCTTGCATGTGATCTATAGGTATCCCCTATTATCCCATGTGGTTCCCCTGAGAACTGCCAAAAAGTAATTCCTGAGTCCAGAGCCAGGAGTAACCCTTGAGTATCTCCAGGTGTGAACCCAAAATAAAACAAAGAAGGCCAAAGAGTGTCTCTTAACATATGTATTTATACACCAAAAAGATAGGCAACATTTAGGAACTATGAACTCTTTCAAGAACTAAGCTTGTTTTTAAGCTGTGGTTTATTTTTTATGTGCAGTCTCCTCATTCCATTCCATTGCTATTTAACAAGTATCTAAGAGGCCGATTTTCTAATAATCTATGGAAATAATATGTTGCATAGTATTACTATAAAGGTGAGTTAAAATTTGAATATTATAGAAACAGATGGTAAAGTTTTGATATATTAATTGAACACAATAAGCATCCTTTTAAGATGTAAAAAATCACAGCAAAACCCTAAGAGCTGTGTGTATACATTGAAATTTTGAATTTTTTCCTTTACAACAATAAGAGCAGTACACATTTAAATTCACATGGTGGCAGCAAATTCTACTGTAGTTGCTGGCAATCTTTAATGCTGTATTATTAAGCATGTCACATTTGGTATTTTAATTTCCAATTTGCTTGTATTGAGTTTGTAATATACTTGTTAATAAAAACATGTAATTATGTAATTTTAATATATATATATTAAAAATATATATATATGAAGTGTGGTTTAGGGATAACACTGTTATTGTTAGCACTAAAATCTTTAGAATGAACCATATAATTCTTCAGTGAGTTAAATTATCTACACTGATATTTGACTAAAGTCTATGTAAGATAATTACATATTGTTACTTCCTGTTGAAGCCCCATATATTTAAGACAACATTTAATTCCACATGTCTTACACAAAGAATAACTATAGCCACTCTCATTCTAGGCATATTTGAAATTAACATCGTAGTAATATAAATAGCACATGACTCTGTTCATGCCTGTGTTTTAAGTTACCAAAGGTAGTATTTTAATTAATATTTTCTTTGTAATTTGTTTGTTAACCTTATCCTTCTTGTTTTAATGTACAGTTTGACTTTGGATATAGCTAAGATGCAAACAAATATCCCATCAAAATTGTATTAAAAGATCAATTAACAACAATTACATAGTGATAGTGTATCACTGATTATTACCCTCAAAATATAAAGTTAACTCATTGTTTTCCTTTCCTCTCAAGTAATAATCACAATACATTTAAACATTAGTCATTGACGGTATGGTTGATGTGCTGTTTAACTCAAGATTACTTTATTTAAAATAACTTATTAGAAGAACAGTATACATTACAGAGTACTTTAGGAGCATGTACATTGAAAAAAGTGAAGAGAGCTATTTCTAAAACTTCTCTAAGCATGTTTTTAGCTATTTGTCAAATGAACTTCCATATTCTGCAAAATAGATTTTAGAATATCACATATTATGAATTTCTCTGTAACTCTTCCCTGCTCAAGCCTCTTGCTCCAATCTTCCCATACTGTAAAATAATGATGTAATTTTTCTTATACTATTTCAGGCTTCCTGGGCCCTCTAGGGTGCCAGCTGCCAGCAGCAGCAGCAAGGCACAAGGAGCTTCCAACTTAAATAGGCGAAGTCAGAGTTTTAACAGCATTGACAAAACAAAGCCTCCAAATTATGCAAACGGCAATGAGAAAGGTAAGTGGTGACTGTTACATCACTATGGCACATATCTAATGTGTGAGTCTCATGAATTGTGTGCTGAATCTCCTATTTAATCAGTGTCACAGCATTTGGCAGAAGTGTTTTCAGTGGAGAGCCCTATCGTTTCTAACTTCTCCCTCCTGAATTCCAGGTTCTTTTTTAGGGAGACAGAGACTTTCTTTTCTGAAGAAGATATAGAGGAAATAAACTCATTTATTTGCAATGGTTAACTTTAGACTTAAGATTAAGATGTATTCTAAAATAAAGGTCCTACATTAGATATATAAATGGCTTTTTGTCTGATCATATTTCATGAACATTTATCATAACATTATTCAGCTATATTAAATGATTTTAAAAAATCTTATAACCTTAGTCTAAATGCATAAGTGTTTGGACAATGAAGACTGATGTATCAAAACGTGTTACAGAATTATGGAAGGTGTTTAATCTTTGAAAGGATTAGAACACAGAAATATTATGTCCTTAGTTTTCCCCTAAGAGACACACTATTTGTGTTTCTTTGATTTTTGTGCAGTGGTACATATAAAAGTATACAATCCCCAAATCATCAAAAAGAAAAGGCATTTATTAGAGGTATGTGTTAAAGGCAAATTCTATAGTAGGTAAAGGACGCAGGAGACTGAAAGTTCCAAAGTGTCCTGTAAATAGCAGGTAGATTGATGTGAGTCACTGGAGCATGGTTACATGTAGGAGGGTGTGTAGTTTATGTTTAAAGCAGGAGGAAATTCAGAATTTACATTGTGGTAAGCGATGACAATGTGTACGTTATTTCCTAGGATTTGAGGTAGAGTCTTTAAATAATCAGAAAGTTTAAGCTTATTTTCAGGTTGTTTAACTTAATATGGATTAAGGAATACAATTTAAAAGTGACTGGAATATTGTGTTTGATGATACAACCTGACAGAAAAATTGTTGCTCAGATTAGAATATTTGTTGTTCGGATTAGACTATTTCAAATTGTTTCACAGAGAAATTGAAATTATAGATAAACTCCTCTTTCTCAGGCATGGAATGCAGGAGTAATTTGCACTGGAAACTCATAAAATTTTCTTATACATGGACACAAATTTGGATACACTCTTACTAAGATTTTACTAAGACTTACTAAGAATACAAGGTGATTTGATGTCTTCCAAATTCGAGCTCTTCTGTTGAATTATAAAAAACGAAAGCCATATGTATCTGGAAGTTAGAAAACTGTCTTCAAAATATAGACTAAAGAGACCAGAGATAAGGTACAGGGTTAAGGGATTGCCTTAACCAGGATGTAGTTTATCCTGGTCCAATCCCAAGCACTATATGGTCCCCCTAGCACTAGTAGGAGTGACCCCAAAGCACAGAGCCAGGAATAGTCCTTGCACACATACAACGACAACAAACATAAAAATATAAAAACGAAGGCTGGAGCAATAATATAGCAGTTGGGAACTTGCTTTGCACGTGGCCAACCAGGGTTTGATCTCCAGCACCCTGTCTGATTCCCGGAGCACCACCGAGAGTGATGACTAAGCGCCAAGCCAAGAGTAAGGGCTGAGCTTATTGATTGTGGCATCCAATCGAAAAAAATATATACATATGTAAAGTACACAAGTCTTTGATTTAAGATCCTAAAAAGTGTTGCTAAACTTCTACCTTTTCTGGGGAAGAAGTTAACTACTCCTTGGAAAACGTACTCCCTTGTTTTATGATTTTTTTCCTAGAAAGTGGCATTTAAGTTTCACATATGGTACAAAATTCTGAGGGATATTCAGCTAATTTAGCCATAGATATGTTATCACTGGGTTGTTTATATGTCAAATTTGCTGCATATTATTTCTGCAAAAAATTTCTAATAATTGTCAAGAAATGCATAAACATTTTAGATAACTCATCTTTTTTTTCTTTACTTTTTGAGTCACACCCGGCAACACTCAGGGGTTACTCCTGGCTCTTCGCTCAGGAAATAAAACATGGCGGAGCTCTGGGGACCATATGGGATGTCGGAGATCGAACCCAGATTGGCCGTGCAAGGCAAACACTCTACCCACTGTGCTATCTCTCCGGCCCCTGACGTAACATTTTGGTATCCTAATGTTTTAATAGGAAAATAGGGGAGTAATGATCAGTATAAACTGATCATTACTTCTTACTGGTATTTTTGTAAAATGAAGAGTGAGAGGGAATGGTGGCCAAAGGAGAATATGGAATTAAAGATTATCCCATGACCCTCTCCATGGTTTAATGTGTAATGTAGTTCAGAACAAATTTATGGTGTAGGTTTATTATAATAAATGTCTGATTTGTATACTTATTTTATATGCCTATATACCTAGTGTCTCATAAAAATTTTTCAGGAGGGGCCGGAGCAATAGCCCAGCTGGTAGGGCGTTTGCCTTGCATGCGGCCAGCCCATGCCAGCCTGGGTTCGATCCCTGGCATCCCATAGGTCCCCCGAGCACCACTAGGAGTAATTCTTGAGTGCAGCGCCAGGAGTAACCCCTGAACATTGCCGGGTGTGACCCAAAAAGCAAAAAAAAAAAATACATTAAAAATTTTTTTTTGTTCAGGCAAGGGATCGAAGAGATAATTAAAGGAATAAGGCACATGCCTTGGATACAGGTGTCCCATTTAATCCCAGACACCACCTGATCTTCTGAGGACAGCCAGGTGCGGCTCTGAGGCCTCCAAGCACCACTGGTGTGGTCCAGGTAATCCCTGTCACCGCAGGGCCCAGGCAGCACCACGTCCTCAGGCCCATCATTTGAACCCCCAGTCTTGTTGGCTGGGAACCAAAAAGGGCCCCTCAGGCCCTGATTGCCGCTTAGAGGCCCACTCTCCCTCCAATTCCTCCCAGCCCTTCAGGTGAAGCAGTCAGAAATGGATAAAATTTAAGCAGCTTCAGTGTGTTGTACCTTAGCAGCTCAGCTTAGTTCAGGCACTTGCCACGATCCACAGCCCATGTATCCCAACATATTCCCACCTCATTTACCAGAGTCAGTTTATCCATCAAATTCAAGGGCCTCCCCACTAGAGACCTTTCCTGACTCTTGTCTTAATTTTATAGTTGCTCCCTCCCTCCTTCTGTGGCCCCTGTTATTGCCCTATCCGTCATATATTATATGAATATGGTGGCTCACATGACTCTGATATATAATATAAAATATGTATACATATTCATTTATAGTAAAATAGATTTAAGATAGTCTGTAATATTTATAAAGGTAGTGAACACTTTCTCTTTTTTAAATTTTATTTCATTAAATACTGTGTGAGTATTTAATGAAATTAAAATACAAGTCAGATGACACCCCCTACTCCATGGGGCCCGCCATTTTCCATATCCGACCTCCCTCTCGTCACAACTCCACCCAGCAGACCAGACTATCACAGCCCGGCTCGCGCGGCCAATAGCGGCCGCTGGTTCATCAATAAATGTTTTATTTAGAGGTGACTACAACAGTATGCCACCCGCACAGCAAGCCTGGCAAGCTGCTCGTGTAGTATTTGATATGCCAAATACCAGTAACATTTATATTAGGTCATTCCCATGACCCAATATAATGGTTTGAGGCTCTTTATGTTCCTGGAGCAAGCGGATGCCTTTGGGTTCTACTAGCATGAGACAGGACATATGGAGTTATTACTGGTGCCCGCTCTAACAAATAGATGATTAACGGGAAGATAGTGATAGTGATAGTGAATGTTTTGAATATCTTATGTGTGGTTTGGTTTGGCTTTGGTGCCATGCCCCAAAGTTTTCAGGACGTCCATGTCTCTGCCCAGGAAACATGTCTGTCAGTGCTTGGGGACCATAAGCAGTACTGGTGATCAAACTTAGTTGGGCTTATTCTGGGAAAGCACGTAGCACCTGCAATACGCTTCTGGATTCTGGGTTTGATTTTTATAACACATGAGATCACTGTAACTATCACTATCTTCCTGTTCATCATCAATTTGCTCGAGCGGGCTCCAGTAACATCTCCACATGTTCTGTCTCATGCCAGTAGAGCCCAAGGGCATCTGCTTGCTAAAGGAACATAAAGAGCTTTAAACCATTATATGAGGTCATGGGAATGACCTCATATAATTGTTACTGGTATTTGACATATCAAATACGACATGGGCAGCTTGCCAGGCTTGCCATGTGGGTGGCATACTCTTGTAGTCACCTCTAAATACAGCATTTAGTGATGAAATGGATGCAAGCGGGCCGCATGACCCGGACTGTGATAGGCTCATCTGCTGGGTGGAGTTCTGACGAGAGGGAGGTCCGGATGTGGAAAATGGCGGCCCTCATGGAGTGTGGGGCGGGTCATCTGGCTTGTTGCGAGGCTCTGCTGAGGTGGCGGGCCAGCGCTAGAACCCGCCATCCATCCCAGGCACCTCGTGAGTTGCTGGGCACAGGGAGAGCTGGTAGCAGCTCTGCCCCGTGTCTGTGAGTGTCTGGATCAGCATTCCTGGGCCGGATTGAAAAAAAACCATGAGATAATTTCATTTTTAATATTTAAAGTTATCAAAGAAAAACAATAGGAAGGGTCAAGCATTCCTAATTTTCTACAGTGGCTCAGTCTCTCGTATGTGTGGGAAATAGTTCCGAATTTAAAAGTAGCAATATTTATAATAGCCACAAGATGGAGACAGATGACATATAGTATCAGTTTTTCAACACAGAAAGCAGATTTCCTTAGGGGCTGTGTCTTCAGAAAAACTTAATTTTTATGGTGAATTAGCTTATATTTTTAATTACAAATAATAAAATAATCCCAATAATTTGAGTATAAAATATATGATATTCACATATTTTTATCATATTCCAAATGATATCATTAAATGCAACATATCACATTCTATTAACTTTGGGTTACAATTCAATGTCAATAAATCCAATAAATATTAATAAGCTAATCTTTGGTTCTTGCTATTTTATATTTCTAAAAATTTTATATTATAAGAGCAAATAATAAGTATGTCATAGGCATGATATTATTTTTTTTTGGCAACTCCCTTTTGCAAGTTCTCACAGCCTTTTAAAAATGGATATTTGTAATTGTAGCATAATCTAAATATGTATAATTCTATGTGCCAACAAGTTGATCTCTTGTCACAAACTAATACATATACACATTATAATGTTATATGTTAGCCATTATATATTAGTTTATATATAATATATGTATGTATTATATAATATATAATAAATATATGTTATATATTTATACAGACTAATATATATTTATATCCTAGTGTAACCAAGTAGGAGAATATTTATAAAGTGTTCAAAGAGTAACAATGACAAAATTCAGAGTACTAACTAGAGTTTCCAAGTTTAAATTGATATTCCTCTCTTGGTTATTAGAATTTGGAAAAAATATAATAAATTAAGAGTTTTACTTGAAAGATTAATCAAATTATGAAATTCTTATTATAATTGTTTTGGTTGGTTGTGTATACGTAGCAGTAGTAGAGTCTTGCTCTTGCTATGCTCTCAGAAGTCTCCTGGCTGGGCTTGGGGGATCAGTTTGTGTACTGGAAATTGAATTTGGAGTTGGCCACCTGCAAGTACCCACTGCATTATCTTTCTTAATTCAAAAATTTAAATGTTCCCTCTCAATATTTCTTTATGGAAATATAATTTTAACTAACCTTATCAAAATTATATTAAAATATAATTTTAACTAACCTTATCAAAAATCACAAACAAAAAATTTGAATAATCTCTAAAATTTTGAATCAATAATAAAGGTGCACTTGCAATGTAAACAGTTTCACCTCCATATTAAAAACATACTGTTGAAAGTACAGTAGAACTTCAAATCTATGGAGTTATTAAAGTAATTTATTTGAACATTATATGATTTTCCAAAGAAATCAGTGAATTACAATCTGCATTTTAGAATACACACCTAGTGTCATTTTCATAATAACAAAATTCAACATTTCACCATATAAATTAAGATAGATTGTCACAGATTATTACTAGCAGAGAAGGTCCAACTGAAGATGTCAGAGTAGAGAGCACAGCTATACTGCTATTCTGTTAAAGTAGAATGTGGGAAAAAACATTTCTTCAAACAAATGATAAAATTAAAGTAGCATTCTTTGCATAGACACAATCTTTTGAGTGTCTCAGTTTTTTCTTTTGATAACCTGTCATTCAGAAACTGACTGAATATTTTATTGTTTGAAACCAGAACTTTTCTCTTTGCCCCTGCAAAGCCTGTGAGAGGAGAATCCTCTACTTAGCCATGTGCTTTATCAAAATTCAGATACCTGGTCACTGGAGAACAGCAATCCCGCGAAAAATGCAGGGAGCTGTTTTCTTTACCTTCATAACTTAATTTAAGACATTGTCCTGGTTTATGTAATCTGGGTAATAATTATCTGCAAAAGGTCCGTTAGTGTAGTATTATTAGTAATATAAGTGCTCCTAGTTAATTTGGAATTAAATTTATGAATCATGATTTGTAAACACCATGGCTTTTCAGGAGTTCATTAGCAAAGTTATTGCTACATGTTGCTAAGATACAGGTCACAACACCAGACAACACTGCCATCTTTTCATTGTCTCTGAATTGTCTCTACAAGGTGGTGGTTGCATTGTTTGTATATCTACTTTCTGCGAGGAAAATATTCATTTTCATTTCCACTTAGTATATGAATTTTTTTTACTCTGATTTTAAATACTTAAACCAGCCTAAGATAGAAAATTGACAATGTTAGGTTAATATTAGGGCTGCTCATGAAATGACATAATTTTGTTCTTAGCAGGAGATATGGTTAAATAGAGTTATGTTGATGTGCTGTTTGCTTATATGTAAGTGCTAACCAGTGGAGGTGCACACATACCTTTATCATGCACATCAGGTATAGACCTTAGTGCATCTGTCCATTAGATAAAAGTTTCCTGAACTTTTTCAGTACTCCACAAAGTGGCACCTCTAAGACTGCAAGTGGTACAAAACTGTTCAGAGTGGAGCGTATCTCTGGTACTGCTGTAATATCATTCCGCATTTCTGTGAAATCCTCATCAAAGATAGTTCAGGCGTATCACAAGCAACCATAATGGAAACAATATGGCTGTATGTATGGAAGCCCTTTATGGAAACACATAGGACTAGTAGATAAGACAAATTAATTAGAATTTGAATGCTACCTATTTTAAAAAGTATATATAAATTTTGGAACATGTCTTATATGTCATATATGTCTTATATGTCACTGTGAACAGAAATTAAGTTAAATTATTTACCAATTGAATTGCCAGGACTGTTACTACGGTTACTTCTGCTCTTTCTCCATTACACAATGACCTGTGATATTGTAATGGTGTGTTATATTTACCCAGAAGTATATGCATCACTATATACATAGAGTACAATACCTGTTACACAGTAAATACTTTACAAATAGTGATGGTCTTATCATCATTGCTGTAGTGTGTATTTCTGAGTTGAAATACGAAGTTACTTCCCATCTAAGCCACACAGTATTTAATGAGGAAGAAGACATAAACAAATGTGTGTGTGTGTGTGTGAGATTCTGATTCCTTTCTTAAGAGTTCTGATTCCCTTCTTAGACCACCTAGAGCTGAGTTCAAAAGCCAGCTGAAGTTCCACAGAGAAACATGATTATCCAGTGCCAGAGGGATAGTACAGCAAATAGGACATTTGCCTTGCATGTGACCAAACACAGTTTGCTTCCTGTGCTGTACAGGGTCCCCTGAACACTGCCAGGGGTGATTCCTGAGTACAGAGCTAGAAGCAAGCAATCCCCTAAGCACAATTGGGCATGCCCAAGTCATAATTGCATATCCCCACCAAAACGAAAAATTAAAAAACAAAAAAAAACATAAAAAATCATAAACAAAAATGATAAAAAAGGAATGTGTTTATCAAGTCTCCCCATATATCTCTCATGACTGTTGTGTTTACCTCCAGGCATTAATTTTAGATCCAGATAGAAATATGTCATTTTAAGTACATTGGCATTTATCCCAGGCCATCAGTGTTAACTTTCTGAATGATGTGATAACAAAACTTTTCTTTGTGAATTTATATTTTACAAGCATGAATTAAAAATCTGTTAAGCAAACTCAAAGAGACCGTTTTCAATGCCTTGCTTTAGTACATGGCTTTCGTAGGCCTTGTTAATGAATCTTGAAGCACCTCTTTGCTGTGGTGCAGGCTGGAGTCAACATACTTTAGAGAAGTACATTGTGGGTGTGTCCTCAAGTTTGGAGAAGTGACGTGTGTGTGCAGTCTTTGGAAGAATGATTTGACAGCTGCTGCTGTGACTTACTGTGGGCTGGATATGGATGTCATAATTTGGAGTTTTTCCTTTAACGTTTTTGGATATAATGACATTGAAAGTTCTCTTCTGTAATTTAATTGCTATCACAGTGTATCTAGTAAACGTTAACATTCTTAAAACAGCATCGTGCCTGCTTCTTGTCTCATCCCCAGCAAGGCCCACAGAGACACAGGGGGGGGATTTTCCTGATTTATTAAGCTACAGAGGCATGGAAGAGACTCATTCTTAAATTTTGTTTTTTATGGAATCACCATAAATCAGGTGTACAGTGTTCCGATGCCAGTCCGTTCACCAGATTCCATTACCCTCCACCAATGTCCCCAGTTTCCCTCTCACCCCAGAGACAGAAGCATTTCCATGCACAATTGTCCTAGTGTTCCCTACCCTAACTTATCCCCCCCAGGCTTCCTAGCAAAGATCATTTCTCCTGCTCCATTTCTGTTGCCTTTGGGTGTTTGAGACCCTCTACGAGTTTCTTTGTATCCCACATATGAGAGAGATCATTGGAGTTTTTTCCTCTTTCACTCCGGCTGATTTTACTCAACATGATACTTTCCAGATTCATCTACACAGCAGCAAACTGCTTGACTTCATCTTGTCTTATGGCTGAGTAGTATTTCCGTGTGTGTATGTACCCTGGTTTCTTACTGGGTCATCTGTTCTTAGACACTTTTTTTCCCAAAGTTTGGTTATTGGAAATAATGCTGCAAAGATCATAGGAGTGAGATGTCTTCCATATTGTGCTTTTGGGCCCTTTGGGATACAAGTGTCTTTTCTGCACTGTGCTTTTGAACCCGGGGGGGGTGGGGGTATATTTCCAAGAGTGGAATTTCTGGGTCATATGGAAGATCCATTCCTAGATTTTTGAGGAATATCCATATTGTCTCTCCCAAAGGTGGGAACGATTACAGTCCTGCCAGTGAAGAGGGTTCCTTTTTTATATAACTTTTTAGTATTTTATTATACGACTGTGAGATATACAGTTACAAAGATGTTCATAAGATGTTCATATTTGGATTTTGGTCATACAGTGTTCCAGCACCCATCCCTCCACCAGTCCCCATTTCCCACCACCAATGTCCCCGATTCCCTCCCCTCTCTAGCCTGCCTCTGTGGCAGGTTCTTAATTTCTTTCTCTCTCTCTCTCTCTCTCACTCTCTCTCTCTCTCTCTCTCTCTTCCTTCCCTTCCACATTGTGGATTGCAATACATACATTAAGAGGTTGTCATGTGTATCTTTTTGCCTGTATTTATTGCTCAGTTCTAGGTTGGTATCAGCACTTTTGACGATTATTAGCACACTGTTCCATTCAAAGAGGGTTTCTTTTTCCCTGCATCCACACGAATGCTGATTGTTTCTATTTTTGATGAGTGCCAGTCTATGGAATGAGCTAACATCTCACTTGTTTCTATTTGCATTTTCTTAAAGATTAGTGATATACATAATTTTAAAATATATCTTTTGACTATTTGTATTTCTTCTTTGAGGAAGTTTCTATTCTCCACATTATTTGATAGGGTTGGAACTTTTTCTTTCTTGAGAGTCCCGCCTGTGCTTTATATATTTTGGCTCTTAACCCTTTATTCGATGAGTGGTGGGCACAAGTTTTCATCCAATCTGTGAGGTGTCTTTCTATTTTGGATAGTTCTTTCTTTTTAAGTTGCAGAAGTTTCTGAATTTAATGTATTCCTGTTCGTTTATGTTAGCTTCTCCTTGTTTGGTCAGTGGTATTTCATCCTTAAAGATGGCTCTGGCTTCAACATCCTGGAGTGTTCTGCCTATATTTTCTTCTATATACCTTATGGATTCAGGACTGATATCATGGTCTTTAAACCATGATTTGACTTTTGTGCATTAGAAATAAGTTTGAGTTCTTTTTTCTTTTTTTACATGTTGCTAACCAGTTTTCCCAGCACCAATTGTTGAAGAGGCTTTTCTTGCTCCATTTCATATTTTATGTTCCTTTATCAAAGACTAACTGACCATAAACCTGAGGTTGTCTGTCTCTGGATTTTTGAGTCTAATTCATTGATCTAAGAATCTGTCCTTATACCAGTAACATACTGTTTTAATTACTATAGTTTGAAGTTTGGGGAAAGTGATATCTCCATTCTTATTTTGCTTTTTCCTGATGATTGGCTATTTTAGAGGGTTTATTGTTCTATACCAATTTAAGGAGTATTTAAACTAATTTATTGCAAAAATGCCACATTATCCTTATAGCACTTACAATAAATCTATATAATGCTTTAGGGAGTATTGTCACTGTGATGATGTTTTTCTTTCTGTTCCCTATACAGGGGACGTGTTTCCATTTCCTTGATTCCTCTTTTATTTCTTTTGGTAGTGTTTTTATTATTTTCTCTGTATAGGTATTTCATCTCTTTTGTTAAGTAAGCCATTTCCTATGTAGTTATTTTGTGAGGCACAATGGTGAATGGGATTGTTTTATTTTTAATATCTTTTCTCTATTTCATTATTTGCATATAAGAAAGCCATCACCTTTTTCATGTTAATTTTATAGCTTGCTACTTTACTATACAAATCTCTTGTTTCTAGAAATCATTTTATTGAGTCTTTAGGGTTTTCTAGATCATGTCATCTTCAAATGATGAGCACTTAACTTTGAGAAGACACATTTTTATGTAACTAAGATAATGCAATAAAGAATATTAGGATAACATTTTGAGTTTGTTTTATTTTTGGTTATCCCTAACCACAAGTCTTCAACATGCATGTGGATTCAGAGTTGATATAAGTTCTGAAAGTTCAAAGATGAGAATATTAATGCTGCTATAGATAGAACATTTCTGAAATGAACCAAGGTTGGGTATTCTCCTAAGAAACAGTTATTTGAAGTTGATCATGCTAGCAGTTTCCATGATTTTTGACTGTGCTCAGCCTTTGCTACTCAAACTATGAACTGCAGCATCAGCAACTCTGGAAGGTGATTATAAAGGCTGAATCTCAGCCGAGTGCAAGGCAAAAGGTACATTATCAGCTGAATCAAAATGTGATGTGCTTTCAGTGAAATCCCCAGGTGACTGTGTCTATTAAAGTTTGAGAATCGTTATACTAAACACTTGGAGTGTCAGACACTATGAGACAATCAGAGTTCAGGCTGTAGAGTATGACATTATGGGTCAAATCCTTGCTCCTCCGCACACCTCATCAGCTGTGCAGTTTACTTACTTAGACTCCAAAAATGCTGATTTCTGCAAATGTGTGTCTAATCTAGGGGTCCTTTCACATGATTAGTTTATGCATAAAATAATGAGATGATGAAGTTGTAGAACTTTAATCAAATGTTATCCATAGTAAGCTTATAATCATTCTTCATACTATTTTCATAAGTATTAGATTTCACAAATAATTTGAGAACAGTATAGGAAGGTAAAGATGAGTTTGACATGATAGCTCATGTTTCTCTGAAAATGCTTATAGCTTGTTAGGCTTTCATTTTGGAAGTACCAATTGTTCCTTATCAGATTGTGCCCTAACGCATATATATGTATATATATTTTAATACAGATAAAGTTATTAAATTTTAAGTTTAATTAAAAGCTTTGCAAGCATTGCTCCTATCTCTAATACCTACGTATTTCCCTTGACTCATCTGCCACAGTCTTGTAATTGTGCAACTCTTTGTGCGTCTCTGGTCTGCTTTACCATATTTCTTCCTATAGTCTACTCATTTGACACTTCTTATATGTTGTTAACTTTCACAAGTCTCATTCCTTTTCTTTCAGTAGATAAAGTGTCTTGGAATATCTTGCATGAAATAATCACATAAGATATTAATAGTTAATTTCCTTAGATTTGAGTTCCATAAAGTATAAGCAGTGAATAGCACTATTTCTTATGGCTAAATGTGATAGAAGAATGGTCTATATGCTAGATAAAACTATCTGGATTACATATGCTTATCATGTGTTTTGGTTCCTTCAAAGAAATTTTTTAAAAGTGAAAGTGTAGTGGTATATTTTGCATAGTAATGACACCTAATAACTCAGTTTATTAGTATTAGGAAAACAGTATTCTGTATAAAATAATTTTATAGGGATTTCATCAAAAATAGCTGCAGTTTTAACAATTCTGAGTGATTCTACTCATATGATAACAAATTTAATCATTTATCACTCTACCTATTCAAAAAGAGTCAAATGAACATGAAGATGGAGGTCAGTGCAATCTAAGGGAAATTATATATAAAAACCAGATTTATATAATTTCCTAATTTTGATCTTTATGTTAACTTGAAACTCAGTGAAATTGAAATTGTACATCATAGCATATTATTAACACAACATTTAATGTCATCTTCTGTGCTTAAAAATAAGACTTGTTGGAGCCAAAGAGTTAGTACAACTGGCAGGACATTTGCATGCATGCAGGCAGCTGAGCTGGGCTCAATCTCTGGCACAGAATATAGTTTCCCAACTACTACCAGGAGTGATCCCTGAGCATAGAGCCAGGAGTAAGGTCTGAGCACCTCCAGGTATTGCCCAAAGAACAACAAACAAACAAGCAATAAATAAATAAGAAAATAATAGACTTGTAATCAATTATTATCAGTGCTGGAAGTGTGAGTTATAAATTCCCACCATAATGAGATTTCTGTACTCAGAAAGCAGACAAATACTTCCCATTCTATAGTTATATGTTCCCAATCTAATACTTATACTTCTAATACTTATATTCTAATACTTTTAATACTCATTATACAACACATTTGAAAGGGCAGTCTAGTACTTATATGACAAAGACTACTTTTCTTACACTCCTGCAAGGAAGCTTAATCTTCTATTATTTTACTTCTACTAGAATTTGCATTTGTTCAGATCATAGCAGGAAGCTGTAAGTGAGCGACAATCTGCCCTGTAATCTGAGCCCAGCCCAGCCCAGGAACTCTCTGGTCTGGGATGCCAAGCTGAGCAACAGTGTGCTGTCCCTAAAGAGTATTGTGCTACTCCCTAAAAGTGGGTCTTCCAGTGCCCATGTGTGAACAACACAGTGCCCCCTAGTGAGTACAACAAACATAACATGCTTGTGCCCATCTGAATTTGCTTGATTCTCCCAGTGATGGTGTGGGGAAGTGCTCTAGCACCAAGCGTAGCTGTGTAACCCCTGTTCTTGGAATATCAAAAACAATGCAGGGGAAGGCAGGGAGCAGAGGCACTGATCAGTGCAAATATGTTCTGTGTGAACTTTAAGACTTGTTTTTCTTTGCCTCAGTTTTTAATTTGTAAAACAAGGATGATAATACTAATGCATGCTTTCAGGAGTTTTATAAGCATTTTTTATATTTTTAATTTTTTTTGCTTTTTGTATCACACCTGGCAATGCTCAGGGTTTCTTCCTGGCTCTGCACTCAGGAATTACTCCTGGCAGTGTAATATGCCAGGGGTCCATATGGGATGCCAGGGATGGAACCCAGGTCAGCTGAGTGCAAGGCAAACACCCCACCTGCTGTGCTATCACTCTGGCCCATATGTTATATATGATAGATCTCATGCAGCATTTGGAAGTTATATATACTGTGTAATCATTACCAGAATATCTGACCCATATAGGGATAAATTTAATGCATCTTATACACAGGTAAATGGGACAAAGAACTAAATCATCATCCATAAGCATTTTAATCATATATCAGTTGGTTAAATTTCCTGTAGGTTATGTGCAGTTTTTAATACTCATTATACAACATATTAGAAAGGGCAGTGTGTGAATTATAATTTGTTGATTTGGCTTACAATATTAGTTAGAAAAAATCCACAGATAATTTCTCAGATGAGGAATAATATTTTATTTATCCTATAATATCAATGACAACAAATTTTATTTGGATAATAATAATCTCAGAAGGCAGAAAAAAAAAGCGAGCAAATTTACTTTTCCCTAATAGAGCAGAGATGCTCCCAGGTGATTGCAGTTAGAAGTATGCAGTGATGTGCTGTGAATGATTAAAACTAGCCAATCTTTTTTTTTTAAACCATGTCCAGATTCCTCCAAAGGACCTCAGTCATCTCCAGGCGTAAATGGGAACATGCAGCCCCCCAGGCCCTATGGCCCAGCCTCCTGCCTCCGCCATCCCTTCTCCGAGCGAGCAAGCCATGGCGCAGCAAGTCCATGAACGTCAAGCACAGTGCCACCTCCACCATGCTCACGGTGAAGCAGCCCAGCCCAGCCACCTCCCCCACACCATCCGCAGACAGACTGAAGCCCCCTGTCTCAGAAGGTGTCAAACCGGCTCCCTCAGGTCAGAAATCCATGCTTGAAAAGTTCAAGCTGGTCAATGCCCGGACTGCTCTGCGCCGCACCACAGTGTACCAGCTCAGGCCCCAGTGACAGTGGGAAAGACGACGATGCCTTTTCCGAGTCTGGCGAAACGGAAGTTTTGAACAGTGGTCTCAATAGCGGCGGCTCAACAAACAGCAGCCCCAAAGTGTCACCTAAGTTAGCCCTTCCAAAAGCTGGAAGCAAAAACCTCAGCAATAAAAAGTCTTTGCTACAGCCAAAGGAAAAAGAGGATAAGAACAGGGACAAAAATAAAGTTTGCGCTGAGAAACCAGTCAAGGACGAGAAGGAGCAGGTCATTGACACAGCTCCAAAGAAGACATCTAAAATTGCAAGCTTGATCCCTAAGGGCAGCAAGACAGCTTCAGCCAAGAAGGAAAGCTTAATCCCCTCTTCCAGTGGGATTCCAAAACCCGGCTCAAAGGTGCCAACAGCAAAGCAGACTGTTTCACCAGGCAGCTCCACGGGCAAAGAATCTGAAAAATTCAGGACTACCAAGGGAAGCCCTTCCCAGTCCTTGCCTAAGCCCATCACCTCTGAGAAAGCAAGCACATCCCACTGCCCTGCTCCTTTGGAAGGAAGGGATGCCTGTCAAGCTTCTGCTGGCTCCTACCCGGGACCTGTGGCACACGGCAGTGGACAGAGCGTAGGAAATGGTGCTGTCCAGCTCCCTCAACAGCAACAACACAGCCATCCCAATACAGCCACTGTGGCCCCGTTCATTTATAGGTAAGTGTCTCTGCACTTCCACAGTTGTCCGCATATGAATGTCTACATTTTGAGAGATTTACCTACATGATTTTCTGGAGTTTTGTTTTATAATTGCTTTAGTTACATTGAGAAGATATAGGGGTAAAAGGTCATTTTACAACTACCCCTTTTCCCATTGCTCTTTGAGAAAGGAAGCTTTTAAAGGTGTTTGTTATTGAAGGCACGAGAGAACACAAATACTTTGGTTTTCTTGTCTATTATCCTCACTGCTACTGTGGCTAATATATAAATAGGCCAGTCACTGGCAGACATGACTTTGAGTTCAACAATAGGATAAGTTCTGAAGAGAAAGGAGATTCCAGGCTAATTAAGAGTAAAGATGAGTTTATTGCAAGGGTTCTAACAAATTGACAAAGGCGATGAAATTGTCTATTGGTCTCAGTAGAAAACGTACTACAGGGGAGGGATGGGACATTGGTGGAGGAAGTGGCCGCTGGTGGATGCTGTGGTCTTTGAATGATTTACGTATAAAACCCCATCATTAAGGATATTGTAAACTGGATGCCTAAAATAAAATAAAAAAAAGAACACAAGAGTGAAGGTGATATACTTTTAAAGGAATACTAACTCTATGAGTACTTAGAAATAGTTATGATGATGAATTTTCCTTCCATGAAAATCCTGGCTGCTTACTCTTCAAGACAATGTACATTCATCAACGCAGACTTACTGCATTTCAGCATTTAAACACCTTAAACACCTTGTTTAAGTTCAGTGTCCTCACTTAGGAGCGATAATTGATTTAAAGGCTCGCCTGTGCATTTAAACGTCTGATCCTTTGTGTTTGAATCTATTGAATCTTTGGGATTCTATAGCTTTTTCTAACATTCAAATTCCAAAGCAGGATTTAAGCTGTCAAAAATCTTGTGCACATTTCCAAAATTGTAGTAAACATAAAGTTTTAAATGTTACAGCATACTCCTTGATCCAAAAATATATTCTGCAGAACATCAGTCCTTTCAAATAATAAATTTCACAGGAAAGTGCAAATCTAAGCAGAAAAGCTGTTGTCTGCCAATTAGCTATTTTTCTAATAAAAGCAACAGTTTCTTTTGTTTATTTGCCATGAAGTATAAAATGGACCAAAAAATTAGTAGTTTCCATTCACAGATGTGACTTTTATCTGTTATAAAGGAAGCGTTAGCACAGCTGTGTGACCTTGACAAATTCTCTGACCTCTTTAGTTCCTCCTCTTAAAATGGAGATACAAAAGGAGAGCTAATGTAATCAACAAGCTAAGAAAACAGACTCTGGAGTCAGCTTGCTTTGTCATTGTTCCGACAGGACATTTTGTGGTGCTGTGAACATAGTTCAAATAGATTGTTGGGATGGGATCCCGATTTGTCCTTCTACATACCAGGGTGCTAGGAGTGACTCTGAGCACTGAGCAGTGAGTAGCCCCCCTAATGCCACTGGGTATGGCCCCAGAAACCATTAAAAATGAAAGTTTTTTTTCTTCCTCTTCTAAATTTATCCATCTGTCTTATTCAAGCGTTATCTCTTCAAGATCTTAGGTTGTACTTGTCTCTCTTTATTAAATTGAACTAATAAAGAAAAAATATAATTTCCCAGAATTTAAAGAGGTTATATGAGAAAAATCAGCAACATATAGCCTGAGAGATAGGACAGCAGGTAGGACGTTTGCCCTGTACATGGCCAAGCAGGTTCAGTCTCTGGTAACTCTGATGATCCCTTGAGCATTTCCAGGTGTGAGTCCTGAGCACAGAGCCAGGAGTAAACTCCGAGAACCTCCAGCTTTTCCCCATCCCCACCCTAGCCAAACTACCGCAACAACAAAAACCCCAACAAGACAAATAAAGCAGCAATAAATTCTGCCTCTTACAAATTTGAACAATTATGGTGGAGGACGCAAACACTAGGTTGTAATATTTTATGTATGAAATGCTGCTAATAACTATTTGTAAATTTGGTCCCCAGATTAAGTAACAATTTAAAAAATTACAAAAGAAAATTCTCTGTAGCTTATTTTCGTAATCTGTAAAATTGGGTGGCAATAGTAAAAACTTTCTTCATAAGTTTTACTTTTTTTAAAAGAGTAAATGATTTAGTAATTATATAGGGCTTAGCCTAATACTTGCCATATACCAAAATATGTCGGTTTCTTCCCATGTTCAGTTGCTAATCATGACAAATATGCTTGATAAGAAAATCACCTCTTTAGGTTGCTTAGAGTTGTGCCTTATAAATTTTGTAAAACAGAAACAGATTCAGAGTAAATGGCTTATAAATAGCTGTTTTTTTTCTCACTTTTTGGGATCACACCTGGCAATGCCCAGAGGTTACTCCTGGCCCAGGAATTACTCCTGGCAGTGCTCGAGGGACCATGTAGGATGCCGGTCATGGAACCTGGGTTGGCTACATGCAAGGCAAACGCTCTATCAGTGCTATTGCCCCACCCAAAGGACTTCTAAAGAGAAAGGGGAAGTGCTCAAACCCAGGCCCTGCTGTAGCTGGACTTTCACCTGAAAGAATTCCAGGTGAGCAAGACAGTTTAGGCACAGCAAAGTAAGTTACTGAGAGAGAGTACCCGGTTCAGACTGACATAGAAGAGGCCTCCAAACAGAGGCATCTAGGGCCAGAGTGATAGTACAGCATGTAGGGCATTTGACCCCCCAGCATCCCATGTGGTTCCCCAAGCACTGCCAGAGGTAATTTCTGAGTGCAAAGCAAAGGTAGATATAACCCCTGAGTATCATTGGGTATGACCCAAAACAAAAAAAAGGGAGACTCTATTAGCCCAGTTTTGGGAGTCTTTGTGTGTCTCTGTGTGTGTGTGTGTGTGTGTGTGTGTGTCTGTCTGTCTGTCCCTCTGTCTGTCTCTCTGTTTGTTCTCTGTACTGCTTAGGGATAGAAACTCATAGAAACTCTTGTTATCTATATTAACTCTGGGAGGAGGTAAGCAAGAGACATGTACCAAATTTGGGTGAAGAAGTATATTACATTATAAAATATTCTAAGTCAATAGCATGATAAAGAATATATACACATAAAAAGAAAATACATATTAATAACTATGAAATGTATTGAGCCAATTATATAGAGATAATAAAATATACATACAATAATTTAAGCTCATCTCCGGAAAGGAAGAGTGTGGCCAATTCTTGAAATTTGGCTACAGATGCATAGATGATTATCATGCTGGGTCAGATTGATAAGTGAGGGGCACCTGGACCAGGTCTAGGGGCCGTGTGACCTAACAGAGCAGTGATGGGGCCACTATAGCTTCCTGGTACAGCTGCTTATATTAGCAAGGAGAGTTTCAGCCTGGCAGGCCTTTGAAAAAGGGATGTAAGCTAAGGGGGTTTTGCTAGACCATTTCAATGCATGTCAATTGTTCTATTGTTATCAAACAGGAGATAACTGAAAATAGATAATACAATATAATAAAATTTCACATTTAAAACATTTATTATACCACAGTGAGATACACAATTTCAAAGCTATTCATGATTGGGTTTCAGTCATACAGTGTTCCAGAACCCACCCCTCCACCAGTGCACATTTCCAAACACCAGTGTCCTAAAATTCCCTCCCTCTGCCCTCAGCCTGCCTTTATGACACACCCTTTTCATTGTCCTCCTCCTTCTCTCTCTCTCTCTCCCTCTCCCTCTCTCTTCTCTTACACATTGTGGCTTGCAATACATTTATAATGTATATACCTTTTACTGTTCAGTGCTCAGTTGTAGTCTGACAGTACCATTTCCCACAAATATTTCACATTTTTTTTAATATCCTTTTGCCTACTTTATTTATTTATTCATTTATTTATTTATTTATTTATTTTTGGAACTATTTTTTTTTTAATTGAAAGATGCTCATGTAGAGTCCCGGTTCCACAGGGTTCCAACGCGCACCCCTACACCCAAACCCATCTCCCATCACCAATGTCCCGCCTCCTCCCTCCTCCTGCACCCCAACCACCCGGCGGGCTCTGCATGTCATCTCCTTCCTCTCTATATCTCCCTCCCAACAAACTTTCCCGCTCTTCGTGGAATGCAGTGCACCAAAAGACATCACTGTTTCACTACCCTAGTGGCCGCAGCGCCATAGCGGCGCGCGCAACCTGGGCTCAAACTGGTTTTGCTCTGTTCCTCTGGTCGTGAGGCAGTTTCCCAGCATCCAGACAACGAAAATGGTGGCTAGTGTGATGGACGAGTCTCATCTGGCCGCTTCCGGGACCCCCAGAGGCGACGGCCCACTCCCCAAAGCCCATCTGCCCTCCTCGGGGTTCCATGGTCAGCTAAGGCCTGGAGCGAGCCGAGCTTCAGCCTCCCCCAGCCATATTTCACATTTTAGACTATACATAAGACAGCAATTAAATGGATTAAATTCAAAATAATGCCATAAATAATGATATAAGTCTTTTCAAGGCAGGAACTGTCAATATGTATGTTTTTTTTAAAATTGTCAGTAAAACGTTCAGTAAAACCTTTGCATTATATGACCTCCCTGGTATCTTTGTGACTGACTACGACCCACTTAAGAATTTGTCCTACCCTGTCCCTACAGACTTCAGATTCTATAGTTGGTAAAAATTTGTAATTTTCTTATTTTATTATTTTTTATGCAGTTAGCTTTTGTTGAGTGCTTGCTTAGTTCACGTCTCTCTAAGACTTATAGCTGCTTTCTTTGTCCCCTAAAAATAACTATTTTTATTTACAGAGATGAAACAGCAAGATATCAAGTAAGAACAGCCATAGTCTCTAAATACTCACCAAATACAAGTGTTTCTCTCTGAGCCAAAGTTTCCCAAGGACACAGAATCTTCTCCTTTTTTATAGCTCCTGTTTCTTACTGAAAGGTTTCTAAATTATTTCAGTGTTTCTAAATGATTCTGAATGGGAAATGCCAGTAGTTTTACAAAGTTCTCAGTAAATATTCATCAGCTCCTTAGTTGATTTTAAGAAAGATAAATTTAAAATGTATATGGGAAGTCAGAGCAGGGTGCTTGCCTTGTTTGTGGCTGGCCCAGGTTTGGTCCCCAGCACCCTAATATGGTGTTGCAAGGACAGTTAGGAGTTATTCCTGAGTGTAGAGCAGGATTGACTCCTGAACACCATCATGTATGAATCCAAAACAAAAAGAAAACAAAAATGCATTTGGGACTATTGATATGTATAAACATAATAAATTTAATAAATATACTTAGCGACACTCTGTATACTGGGAAGACTGATATCTCATATTTTCAGTTCACTCTTCTGACATGATGGTTCATAAATGATTACTTCTAGATTCTAATGTCTACTTTATAATACTCTGTCTTATAAGTTAAATGCTCAGAGTCCTATAAATGTAATGTTACATCCTGAACATTAATTAATATTAACCCTACTTCCTATAAATACAAAAATATATTGCTTTTAAAAGTCCATTTATAACATAATAGAAAAATGTAGCTTTGAATTATTACATCTTTATCCATTAATTGAGTGATAAACTAAAATAAAAGATTAAAACTTTAAGAAAAATTTTAATGTAAAAAGTCTTCAATAAAATTAGATGTGTTTTACATGTTTTAAAGCATTTAGCTTTTTAAATAGTCAAGTGACTATTAGAGGTATTTAAGACATTATGACCAGTTAGCACGGTTTAGTTAGAAGAAATTACCAAATGGCATTTCATCACTAATTCAGTTAATACTGTTAATAAGATATACAAGTGCACATTATTAAAATTTGCATTCATTTAGTTTTTGTGAGATAAGAACTAAATAAAAAATAATATGCTGATTATGGATTTAAATACATTATATATAAATAACATAAATGTTTTCTATCTTACATTAAAAAATTAGTAAATGAATCACAGAGGAATAAGTGATGAGTCAAAATTAATATGTAAAAATTATATTATCCAAATTTGTCATGCTATAATTTTATAAGGAACACATGATGGGGAAAATAGACAAATTATGCAGTGCTCTGCAAATGCTACTAATTAGAGCTGCTGTAGAGACCAGAGGTTAGGATGCATGACTGTTTGAATGGACAAATACAAAAGAATCTTTGGAAAGCATTCATGATTTGTACTCTTTAAAGCACTCTCTTCTCACATATGTTTTTTTAACTAGTTTTATTGGCATTTCCTCTTAAATGGACATTTTCATTCTTTTCTGATCTTACCATATGATTTCCAGCCAGTCTTCCAGCTCCCATGTTTGGCCCTTTCTAGTAACATTTTTCACACAGCAGAAGACTAATCATTCTGAAGTATCTCAGATCCACTATCTAGTGGACCACTGCAGGGTGTGCCTCCAGAACCAAGAACCAAAAAAGAGTCTCAGATGCATTCCTAAAGTGACATGTTTTAGGCTTCAAGAAATGCTCATACTTCTTGTCACCTAGGATACTGAGAATGTGCTGTATTAGGCTTTATGACAAATTAGCTTGTCGTTTGTTGAGATTTTTTAGAGATGTGATCTCTATCGTTCACTGCTAAACTATTGTCGATCACAACAGGCTCCTTCTCTGTTCATGTATTTACAAAGAAATTATATCTTACCATCTAATGTAAAGGTAAATCTTTTATAACCTTGATCAGAAATAATACTCAAGCGATTTTATATGTATTCACATATTTTTATCATTACATAGTATATTCTTATTTAATTATTAACAAGAATGATTTTTTACAACTTTCAACTGCAATGTAAACACTTGAGAGGAAGTTCTTGTAGTTTTAGTAGCGCAATTTCCCAGGGTACAGTCTCCCCACAGTAAATACAAATAAAAATTAAAAAATAAATATCATAAATATTGAAGGTAGAAAAGTTAAAAAGTTTGCATTAAATAGAGAATATTCTGTCTTTCTACAAATGGGAAGGCTTAAGTGACTGCAAAGTTTCCAATAGTTAATGATCAGGCCTTCTTTCCAAGATATTCATTCCATTTTCTCTTCTTTCTCTGACTACTTAGTAACTATGTTTGGTGTAAGGAATCAGGATTGAGTAAAACCTCATACATGTGTAATTTTCCATACATTGTTCAGTTTAGGCAAGAGGTTATCCCAAAATTACTAGTCTATGGAGCAAGAAGCATAGGACTCCCAACCAGTAAAGATTTGGTACTTTTGAAACACAACAAAGTAGAAAATTCTTTCTGTCTATTGGAATCATAGGTAGTATTACATGATCTGGGTACATGATTGGATGTGGAAAGATGAGGGTAACAGGACAGGAAACTAAGTAAGGAACTATATAAGCAGCATAAAAGCATTTTATATAGCGCTGTCAAATAGTTTGGCTTTTGCAACAAATGAAATGTATAGTTTAATTGTAGTAGATTGTCGGGGAACGGCCACGGGGTCCCCGACAGTGTCAGGACAGAGGTTTTCTTCTACCTCCGAGGACGCCAGGAGAACAGATGAAAACTCACGAGTCCGGTGCAGTTCCAAAAATGGCTTTTAATAGTACAAAAGCTCTTCCACAGCACTCCAATATAATGAACAAACTCTAGCTCTGGTCAGAACTTAGACCATACAAAAGAGCCTAAATCTCCCACCAAAGAGAGAGGATCTCACCCGAGCTGAGTCCTACCCAGAAGAAGGAGCAAAAGGCCAAAAGCCAAAAGCCAAAAGCCACAGGAGCCAAAAGCTGAAGACTGAGGAACAAAAGGCAAAAGGTGAAGGGGCCTCAAGTCAGCCCCTTATATACACCAAAGTAATCCGATGGGGAGGTTGTCACGTCAACAAAGATCCCTAAACAGAGTGTAGTGCCACACCCTATTGCAGGTACAAACAAAGGTTATGCCAAGGACTAAGGAGATTATCTCTTATGTAAAACACTGAGGAGAGAGAGGGCTGATATAAAGTAATACATCTTAACTTCATGAGCTTCATGTAATCTAGATGGTACCCACAAGGTCCTTCTTATTATTATCTGCACCAGGGTGATTCTGAGTATCTTGTTCTTGTGTACTAAAAGGGTCACTCTTGCCTGCTTAGAGCAAAGTAGTATGATCCTTCCTATAGTCTTCCTATAGTCTCAACGTAGCCAGGGTGGTAGTCTCCTGGTAAATTCTAACTGTCCCACGTTGGGTGCAGTGGGTATAAAGAGGAGCTGTGCCCAATCTAGAAAACATAGAAGTCTTAGTAGATGTATAAGTCAGAAGTTATTCAATCAAGGTGACTTCTGTAAGCACCACACCCTCTAGCAGTGTTTACATAGAAGAGAAGTCTCATTAGAATGAACCTTGACTTAAGTAGATTTAGCTGGGAGTGGACAAAACAACAAAACTCCCAGAATAGCTAAACCTGTCCTCCAACAGTAGATATGTTAATATCATAAAATTTGACTCTGTTTAGACTCTGACAAGCATATGTGTTAGGGGCATGATCAAGAAGACTCTTGATCATATAAAAGAATGTGTTGTTAGGGATAGGGATAGCTGAAAGGACTGGAGCACATGCCCTGCATATAAGAGATCTGGATTCTTCCTCAGCATCAAGGGCGCACTGAGCACTGCTGAGTGTGATCTAAATGCATCCCTAATCAAAGGATTATTGTTAGCAGGAATGGTCATGTTAGCAGATACCATGCCCAGTATTTAATAACTCCACAATAAACTAAAATAAAGGAGATATAGACTGACTTTCAGAAGTACAATGTTCCTAATCCATGGCCTTTTAATTAGTCCCGATGAATTTAAGAATACTATTAGCCATTTTTACAACTTTCTTTTTTTTCTTTAGAGTGAGTGCCAGGGTAAAAGCAGTGCATTCCCATGCAATGAATATCTGAAGGCAAAGAGAACAGAATCAGGCGCGTGACAAATCCATACACATGAACACTCACACACACACACACACACACAAGGACACATACAGAGACATACACACATACCACAACACCACCATCAACAGGAACAGTGATAAACATACCTTATATAAGGACATTAATCATAAGAGAGAATTATCATTCTTCTTAAATCCAACAATTAAAACTACACAGATCCTCAGTACACAGTAGGGTTGGAAAATTTGGTCAGAAAACCTTAATTTAGATTTCTTCTAATATCACATGTTTTTGTTTTCATTTGTTTGTTTGTTTTGGGGCCACACCTGGTATTACCGAGATTACTCCTGGGTCTGCATTCAGGAATCACTTCTGGTGATGCTCAGAGACCACATAAAAATGCCAGGAATTTAACCCTAGTTGGCCACATGCAAGACAAGTGTCCTACATTCTCTATGATTTTCTGGCTCCAAACATCATGTATTTTTTATCACAGCAACTTTGGTGCTTGGGAGATAACTTTGCTGTAATAAATTCATGTGAGATTTTAGAGTAATCTAGCAATTGATATGGAAAATACAATGTGGAATATAGTATATTCTGAAAGAAAAAAGAAAGTAAAAACTAACTTTAAAAATGCTTACGCACATGGTTTTAAGTTTGACTTATTTGTTGACCCGGTAGAATAAAAAGGAGGAGCACTGAGTTTACAAATATTGAAATGAATAGCATATAGCCAGCATGCATATGAAGTTTATATAAACCCTGAGGCTAATATAGATTGTGCTGCAATTGTGGTTTTCTTTGAATTGAGCATAAATGGTTATCAACCAACTAAAGCTTATTGAATACAATTCTCGTGGAGCTTGTCTTTTTCCTTGGTATGGAGGTTGTGTGTGTGTGTGTGTGTGTGTGTGTGTGTGTGTGTGTGCATGTGCTTGTGTGAGCATGACTCTGTTATCAGTTCAAATTCCCTCATAAAGCATTATTTTTAAGATAGCATATTTTTTAAGAGTCACTGCTATAGAATGCAACTGAGAACCTTTCACAAGATAAGCTTTATAAACTGTCCTTTCTGTAATGGATGGAGGTTTAAACCAAAATGCCTAAATCATTACTGTTT